>JAJPUD010009408.1:0-11132 GCA_023553655.1 Myrmecobius fasciatus
CTACATTTTCTTGTGTGTGCAGAATAGATTAACATTATTTGATTTTTTTCTTTTGTATTTGAAAATGTTTCTCCTCCTCACTTGGAGAACTTCTTTTCCTGAATTTAACTGTGATATTTAACATATTTGTTTCTTAGAGTTTGCAGTCTTCTGTTTTTGTTTTTTCCCCTGAAAATGGACTATGAATTTGTTAAATTAATATTTCATTTACTGTATCCAGAAATTCTGAATAACGTCTTGCATTATGAATCCCGAGTGTTGTTATTATTTTTATTTATCATGTTCTTCTGGAAGACCTATAACCTTTAGGTTATCTCTATTCATCCTGTCTTCAAGACCAGTAGATTTTGCTTAGAAAGCTTTAATGATATATATTTTGCTTCTCTTCTTCTATATTGTTCCTCACTTCTGTGTATTTGCATTCTTTTTATTTAGTTTTGTTTTGCAAGGCAAGTAGAATTAAGTGACTTGCCCAGTATCATACAGCTAGTAAGTGTTAAGTGTCTATGGTCATATTTGAATTCAAGTCCTCCTGACATTAGGGTCAGGACTCTATCCACTGCATCATCTAGCTGCCCCTGTGCATTGACATTCTTAACCTGTTGTTCTTTGTTTCTTTGATGAGACTTGCTAACATAGATTCAAGTTTTTCTATTCTGCCAATTATTTTTGCTACATGGACCTTCATAATTCTCATTTATCTTTTAAATTATTCTGGAACAATGTGTCATGACTCCTTGTTCTCTTCAGATTTCTTCTTTTTCTCTTCAAGTGTTGAATCATTTACCTTTACTTTGTAGTATTTATTCACAGATGCTTGAACTTATTTACTCATATGGGGACCATATTTCCTTCTACTGTTAATATTTTCCCTATCAATTTATCTGATGCTTGCCTTTTTTCCCTCAAGCCCCACAATCTCCTGTTTTATCTATTCTTTAGTTCTTTGACCTGACAATTCAAAGCCACATTGTTGTCATTGACTTCTGTCATTTGGAATTTGGGTCTCTGAGTCTCTGGGAGGAGGGAGACAGATTGAGATTCAGTTTTCAGTTCTAATAAAAGCCCAGTTGTGTTTTGTTCCTTTCATCTTTTCCACTCTCCTGCGGAAATCATTTGCAACAGAATGCTGTTGTAGCACTGGCCACCAAAACCTATCCAACTTCTGCAGTCTGAAGCCCACATTTCTGCAACACTGGAAAAAATCGAAGGCAGACTGGGATATGGGATTACGTTTCTTGCAAGCCTGTGAGTTGGGTCATGTACTGAAGATTCAGTTCCAGTAGCATGATGGATAATGGGAATGAAAAACATTGTGGGAACTCAGGGTAGGAATCAGTTCAAAGGTTTGTTGGTGAGTTGCTGTTCTACTTTTTTTGGGTTCCTAGTGTCCTAAAACATTGAGATAGCTGAAATTGCTTTATCTTTGGTGCATAATTTCTTTTTTGAGAAGTTTGAAAGGACATCAGAATCCAAGAAAAATGTCCTCATTTATCTTTCCAGTTACTTTCTTACTATTAGGACCTCTGGGATAGACAGAAGATATCTTTTCATGCTTCAAGAGCAAGAAGTAAATATATTACTTTCATGTCATAAGATATTCAGGTAACTTTTTGTCTCCAGAGAGAAGGGATGAGGGAGAACAGTGTCAATACACTGGAGAAAGTCAAAACTCATTTGCTATTATCTTATAAAAACTTGAGCAAATAATTTTCCTCTCTAGGTGTCTTTTTTTCTCCTGAAAATAAAATATTTGTTCTGTCATTATCCCAAATTTGTGATGGAAAGTTAAAGAGATAATAGATGTGAAAGTGTTTTTGTAACTAGAAAATATTATGAAGGTGTGATTTTTTCATGGAAATCCATTTTAGTCTTTTAAATAGGTGTCTCTTACATGACTAGGTGGGACAAAGAGACTCAAGTTCCAAAAAAATATAAACAGACTAGAGCACTAGGATTAATCTGATGATAATAAATTCAATAAGGATGAATTAAAGTATTAGATACAAAAATAAAACTTGTGGTAACGTATGGAATCATGTTTATATGGAAATTTTTGTGAAAAGGATCTAAGAATTTTTAGTATAGTCCATGTTCAATGTGAGTTAATAGTATGATATGTAAACCAGAAAATTGAATGCTATTTTGGACTATATTGCATTGCTTCCAGGAATAAGTCATTATTGGTTCCTATGTATTCTGTAGCTTTCAGACCCCACTTGTGTATTATGGCCAATTCTGGGCATCACAGTTTAAGAATATTGATAAGCTGAAGATCATCTAAAGAAATGATGATTCATAGAATCACTCTAGTACAGTCTGGATAATATCCCAACTCACATTCACACTGGCAAAAAATATTAATACCAAGAAGATGAGGGTAGTAATGGCTTTCTAACACTATAGAGCATGAGTCCTCATGGTTATGCTTCCTGTTATGATTATCAATTGAGGTCAATTAGTCAGTAAGCCCCAAGATATCTTGGGAAGGTTCAGAGGTAAAGAATAGCATCTGTAGATAAGAGTATGATACAGAGTCTAGGGGGAGGTAGGTTCAATTTTATAGAAGAAAAAAAAATTGCCAAAGAGGTAACAAATCTCTTGGTTACTTCCTGTAGGCATAACGAAACTTTTCTGTTAATCTGTAGAATGTTTAATATGTACCATTTGTCCTGGGGTCTCAATGCATAAAATGTCACCAGTTATTATTAATGAAAGAATGTCGCTAAGATATTGATTTTAAAAGTCCAAATTTTCCAGTCTTCTGAAGTTCACAAGCACTTGGAATTCAAGATTATAGTTCTTAATCACCAAAGGATGGGCTTAACTGGAATGGCTATCTCCTTTCTGCATTCAGGCACTTGAAGATCTGGTTTCTGAATTGCCTTGTATTTTATACAAAACCAAAAGGGGGTGACCCATTTAACATATTTCCCGAATTTGTCTCTTCAACCAATCTGAATATATTCCTGTCATTCTTATGATATACATTCCCTTAAGGCCAGGCCTGTGCTATTTAACTTTATTCAATAAGAAGCATAGGACCACAGCATATAATAAGTGATTTGTAGAATTTAATTGAATAGAATTAAACAGAAATAAACATGAGCTAATTTGTTTTCATATAAATTCAGTAAACACTTAGTGCTTTCTATATGAGAAACAATGTGATTCTGCTAGACTTACAAAATGATAATATTAATAATAATAAAGCCTGCACTCAAGGAGCTTACATTCTACTAGGGCTGGGAAGGAGATGCAACATGTATGCAAATAAGTAAATATTGTATGACTTGATAAAGAAGAGGGTACTCAACATTACAGGGAATCAGGAAAAATTTCTTATAAGGAAGACTTATAAGTCTGGATCTTGAAGGAAGCTAAGGATGCTAAGAGAAAAATTGAGATTGAGCTGGGGAAAGGAAAGAGAGTGTATTCCAGGCATAAGAGACAAACCTGTTCAAAGCTACAGAGGCTGATTCAGGTAACAGAAAGCAGTCATTTTGGCTAGACGTATGAGGGGGAATGATGAAAGAGAAAATATGGGCTACATTACAAAATTTCAGCCTTAAGCTGTTTGCTAGCATAGTCTCAAGCCAGAGAGGCATCAGGCTTCTGGGATGAAACCTGGATGAAGGTTCTAAACAAACTCACACTGTAGCTTCAGGATCAAAGAAGGGGCCACCCCCAATAAGAAAGAACAGGATTATGAAATGTCCCTAAAGCATTAGTGCAATTTTAAGCTTTTAATAATAGAATATTATATTAAAACTTGGGAAACCCTACATTTAATCTAACCCTGAGTACTGATGAGTGGACTGGAATTGTGACTGTTTCCTTCCAACCTCACTGAGTAATTTGTGAAGAATTTTATTTGGGTATGGATAGAATATTGAAGACCATGCAGGTCTGCCCCAATGAGCTCTGTTTCTGTAGCATGTCAATTTAGCAAAGCCTTTGCAAGTTAGAATATTTTCCCTAATGACTGAGTGTCTTAGGCACTAGTCTGAGGATGACAGGATTCATTTTCTGCACTTAAGCAGTCCATATCTTTATTAGAACCTTAGCTGATCTGTTTCAGACTGTGAGAGGCATGTGTCATAAATCTCAACTATGGAGGAACCAGGATGTAAACTGAGAGCTTAATAGAGAATTTAGTGCCAGCTCTTCATTGATGTTCTTAGGCAAGTCACAATACTGTCCATTTCTCAAAACCAACTACCTATAAGCAGTTAATACTTCTGAAGCTTGTATGCAACAAAGTATGAATCAATTCTCTGATATTTGTGTTCATTTTGACCCAACAATTAGCATCAAGACAAGAGAAATTCTCCACTATCCAGGACCACATCATCCATATACAGAATCATCACTTACAGCAAATCGAAAAATCTTGAATATTGTGGATAAGTTGTGGATAAGATATCTTTGGTGGTGTACTTTTCAGTGATGTACACACAGATAATGAGGCTGATACATGCATTGACAGAGATAGCTCAGTGTTTGGGAGGTTCTAAAGGAAAGTGTGGGAGAAAAAAGATTTTTTTAGACTGCCTACCAAACTGAACATCTACAACTCTTGTGCTAACTTCGTTGTTATATGAGTATGAAACCTGAACAATCTTCCAGCACCATGCCAGGAAACTGAATCA
Organism: Myrmecobius fasciatus; assembly: GCA_023553655.1. NCBI lineage: Eukaryota > Metazoa > Chordata > Mammalia > Dasyuromorphia > Myrmecobiidae > Myrmecobius > Myrmecobius fasciatus. The sequence goes on from JAJPUD010009408.1 coordinate 4,653, forward strand.
CTTCCATTTGAATTGTCTGAAGAAGATTCTGAAGATCACCTGGTAGGATAAGGTACTAGACACTGAGGTCTTTTGTCAAGCTAAACACAAGCATTTAAACTCTACTTTGAGAGTACAAGGACAATAGTCTAGCCATTTTGTTCAAATGTCAAAAGTACACTTGCCCAGAACTCTATTTTACAGAGAAGCTATGCAAGACAGGTGCTCACACAGAGTGTAGAGGACCAGTATTGAATAAGTAGTACAGTTAGAGTTCGGTACAGTTATTATTTGAGACCTGCTCTTCCTGTACAAGGATTTATTCAATACTGGCCCTCTACAATGGAAATCAGAATAAATAATACAAAAACATCCTCCAGATCTTTCCAAAGAACTTTGGAATTGTGAGATATGAGAGACACTGGCACAGGACTACCCAGTGTAGCAGGCCTGAATCAAAGAAGTGGATGAGTGAAGGAAAATTGTAGCATTAGTAGCTCAAAAGAAATGTGAGATGCACAAAATTAGAAACATCTCTCCTCCAAATGTTCATATGGACTATTTGTGCCCAACCTGTGACAGAGCCTTTCAAGTTTATATTCCTCTGATCAGCCACAGTTAGATACACTGTATTTTGATCCCAACAGAATGATGTCATTTCAGCTTTCTTCAAGAATAAAAAACAACCAACCAATAGGTTATGCTGCTCTCATAGAGATAATCAAACTGAATTAGATAATACTATAAAGTGTACAGAAAAGGCACACAAGAAAACATTATGGTCAATATTGCTATTGCTTAGAAAATAGTGACATAGCAAAGAATTAGAGTAGAAATCATTAAGTCATGATTAAGTTCTGCCTTGGACATATACTGATTGTGTGAACTTATATAAATCATTTAATCTTGCAGTGCTCTAGGTAATTCTTTTAGACTATACAATATCCTAGCTTGCTAACTTGTATTAGAATAGGAAAGTTTCCTCATCCAAGAGGCCTTGGGATCAAAGAGATCACAAATTTAGTTCTTATCCTTGCTATTCTTACTTACCTATCACTGATGATGCATAGACAATCAAGCAACTTACTTTCTTAAGTATCCACTATAACTTAATTTAGCTTTTAAAGGCCATCCTAACCTGGTCCCTTTCTATTTACCCATTTTCCTCACATCTTGTTTCCCTTCTCTTAAGAGTCTGTAAATTTGGCCTTCTAGCTGTTCCTCTCAAAGACACAGCATCTTCCAACTCTGGGCATTTTTACTGGCCGTCCCCCACATCTGAAATACTCTTTTTCATCTTTGTCTCTTGTTTTCCCTGACTTCCTTCAAGTATCAACAAAAAAAAAACACCTTCTGCAAAAAGGCTTTGTCAGTCTTTCTTAAACTATTGCCTTCCTTTTGTTGATTATCTCCAATGTATTCTGTAATATTTTGTTTGTACCTTATTATTTGTAAATTGCTTTCTTCTTTAGATTGTAAGCTCCTTGAGGATAAAAACTGTTTTTCCCCATTATTTGTATCTTGAATACTTAGCCCAGTACTTGGCATGTAGAAGATGCTTAATAAATTCTTCATGAGTGTTGACTTCTATATATCAAAGTCAGAGTACTAAGTAATAGAAATACAAGCATGTAATTAGGAATCAAGTGATATAAAGAACAACTAAGAAACAAAAAATATGTAATTATAGACATCATCCTCATGTGAATCTGTACAACAGAAGATCCATCTTATCTCTTCTCTTAAGATTGTAAGGCTCCTCCTTTCATATTCAGGATTTTATGTTCCAGATTCTAAGCTGCCTTCAACTCTGACATTATGGATTTAAGGCCCCTTCCAGTTCTAAAATTATAAGTTTCCACAATCATGTTTTGGCCCTTTGTTTCCCTGCCTTTTGCAAAATGTAACTTTGTAGAGACATTTTTCCCTGATAGAGATCTGTTGTCCTTATCCTACCTTTGTACTGTGTTCCAAAAGCTTTTGCCAATTTTTGTAATTCTTCTGCTGAGATTTCATTGCCATGGTAATTTATTGCATTGTGATAAACCTGAGGTATTAGGAAGAGACTCAATAAACAAGCCATAACTTCTTCAGAGTTCTGGGAATGTCTGTTATGTTTTGGGACCCCAGCTTCTACTCAAAGAGTAAAGCACATGACTGCAGTAAAAGGAAGCAGGTAACTTGGAGAAGGGGGATCCAGGGTTGAAGCCTTTGCTTTTATTCACTATGCTCCTAAGGAGCCTGGAAAATAATAGAGAAATTAGGAGGTTTAATACTAAGCACTTTCTCTTCTCTCATTCCACCTCTAAGGAGGCTTGTTCATCTGCAAATTAAGAAGGCTGAACCACACGTGCTCTAAGATTCCCATCCAAAGGCATACACACACTCATACATACACATAAAGCTGACCCAAATTCATCCAACATAAAAACCACTATTCACTTATGGATAAATGTGAGAATAGACACGAGAGTTTTTCCTGGACTTAAGATATCCCAGACAAGAACACAAAGATCATGTAGACTCAAGTGCTGTTTTCTTCATTGCTGCTATAGCCAAAATAAAACAAAACAAACAAACAAACAAACAAGACAGGAAAATTTGACAAATTTCTGGCTAAGAAGATGGTACCTGAACAGAAAGTTCTCAGTTCTGAGTGTAAAATATAGGCACAGTGAGTACTTGACCAGGAATGAAGTTCATTTGATGATGACCAGGGAAAATAGTGTTGCTTGGGGACCAATAAATATGATTAAGAGGAGTTATGTTGCTTCCCTTTCTAATTTCATTTCTCACTGCTCTTCTTCACACTCACTTCACATTCATTTTTTTTTTTGCTGAGGCCATTGGGGTTAAGTGACTTGCCCAGGGTCACACAGCTAGGGAATGTTAAATGTCTGAGACCAGATTTGAACTCAGGTCTTCCTGACTTCAGGGCTGGTGCTCTATCCACTGCACCACCTAGCTGCCCCTTCATATTCATTTTTAAAAACACAAAATTCCATCTCCTAGCTCTATGCTTATGCCCTGATAGTCTAGTCTAGAATATTCTTCTTCTTCATTTCTACTTCACAGAAGCCCCAGTTTCCTTTGAAGCATATTTCAGTCATCAATTTAATGAACACTTATTAATTAATATACTAGTCTTTGTGCACCATGGTAAGTGCTAAAAATTAAAGACCAAAAGGAAACAATCTCTGATCTCAATGAGATAGAAGAGAGAACATATACACATACAATAATATACCAAATATATACAAAAGATAATGTATTGCTGTTGAAGCTTTTGTTGGAGGTGGGAGAGTGCATCTGAGAGATCCATGAAAAAGGTTCCATTTGAGTTATGTCCTAAAGGATTTCAAACAGCGGCAATAAGAAGGATGAATTCTAAGTCTACAAGACAGACAATATGAAAAGCACAAAGAAAGAAAGTAGAGTGACTTATGTGGAGTAGACCAGGAATATCTGGTTCATAGAGGAGAAGGAAGAAAGTATAGTTAAGAAGATCAGAAAGTAGGAACTGATCAGGTTACGAAAAGCTTTAAATGTCAAACAAGAGATTTTATATATCAGTGCAATAAGGAGCTATTACATTTGTTGAATAGAGGCATGGTGTGATTAGATGCTTTAGGAAAGCCATTTTGTCAAGTAGGAGCAGGAAGGATAAATTAGAGTGTGAAGGAATTTGAGTCAAAAAGAACCCATTGGAGGTTATTGCAGTCCAAGTAAGGGATAATAAAGGCCTATACTAGAACAGAGCCTATGTGGATAGAGAGGAAGAGAAGAATGTAAAAGATCTTGTGGGGAAAAAATGACAGAATTTGGCAACTAATTATCTATGTGGGTAATTGAGAGAGACAATTTGAAGATGAACCGAAATGACTAGAAAGCTGGTAAAGTCCTCAACAGTGAAAGGAAAGTGAAAGGCAAATATAGCCAAGAGGTGAAGAAGGAGAATTGAGAAGAAACCTATAGATTTGGTGATTTGGAGATCATTGGTGACTTTGGAGAAAATCATTTAAATTGAGTGAGAAAGCTAGAATGGTTAAATTCAATAAACAAACATTTTAAGCTCTGTATGTATTCCAGGCACTTTCCTATGAAATGGTGATTAAACGACTTTAAAAAGCAAGCAAGAAAGAAAGTTTCCAAGTTATACATTATAATATACCTGGCAAGACATCATCCAGCTTCTGCATGAAGGCCTCAAAGGAGGGTAAACCAACAGTCTCTCAGGGAAGACTATTCTCCTTTTGGTTGACTCTAATTGACAGGAATTTTTCCCTATCCTAAATTTACCTCTTTATAACTTCTTTCTATTGTCCCTTGTCCTTTGGAAATAAAAACAAATCTAATCATTCTACATCACCTCTTCTTAAAACAGTTTTCAGATCCTTCCAGAGTTTGTTCTTCTCTAGGCTAAACATGTCCAGCTCCTTCGCCTCATATGGCATCATATGTCTCATATAGCATAGATTCCAGGCTCTTTTAAAACTATTATGCCCAGAATTAAATACAATACTCCATATGAGGTCTGATGAGGGCATGCAGTATCACCCTCACCCCCCTTATTGCTGGAAGCTATGTGTTACCTTAATGCAGCCTAAGATTAAATTAGTATTTTTTTGGCTGCCACATCAAACTGCTGACTCATATTGAGCTACTAAAAACACCAGATCTTTTCCAGACAATCTACCATCTAATCGTCCTCTTTATTCTTGTACTTGTGAAGTTGATTTTTATTCAATTTTAAGACAATATTTGTTCCATTAAATGTAATCTTATTTGACTTAACCCAATGTTTTTAGTCTGTTAATATCTTCTTGGATTCAAACTCCGTTATACACTGTATTCATTATTTGTCTCATCTTTGCATCATTTGCAGATTTGATAGTCATGTTATCTAAGCCTTTGTCTAAGTCATCAATTAAAATATCAAACAGCACAAAGCCAAGTAAATGTTTGGATACTCCACAGATTTGGGATACTCCACTGAAGACCTCATTCCAAGTTGTCAATTGAGTCATTAACATACTACCATTTGAGCCCAGCCATAAAACCAGCTTTGAATCTATCTAACTGTGCTATCAACTGACAGTTTCATAGCATATAAAGAACTGGTCTTGGAATTAAGAAGATCTGAATTCAAATCTTGCTTCAGATATTTACTAGCTATGGCTCTAAGTCATTTAATCTCTCTCAATGTCAGTTTCTACATCTCTAAAGTAGGAATAATAAAAATCCCTAATACATGTTTGTCATGAAGATTAAATGAGATATTTGTAAAATGCTTTTTAAAACCTAAAATGTTCCTGTCCAGTTTTCCAGGTCCCCTCTATGTGTTGTCTTCAGGTATTATTGAAGGGATTGATTGTCTTGCTTGCTTGTATTTCCATCCTCAGTAGTTAGCACACTACCTGGCATGTTGCAGATGCTTCAATACAAGATATATCTAACTTTCTTCCTTTTCTTTTTTCTTTATTCTGCTGTTCTAGCTAATCATTTATCTCCAATCTCCTAACAAAGGCTAAGCCTCTCCACTCAAGCTCAAATCTTTTTTTTCCCCCAGATTGAAGCCTCATTTCTATTTCCTTTAGGAATATTTCATTGTTCCTCCCAAACTGGAAAATAGAGAAGTGAGTCCACTTCTCATTCTCCATAAGGAATGAGCTCAGGAAGTAAATTTAATATCATAGTTAGCACTGAGACTCATAAATCATGGGATATGAATCATAAGTGTAATGCAGCTCTGAAAGAATGCTTTGTTTCTTTAAAAAACTAAATAATAGGAATGACACAGCAGCATGATGTGCTTATATGAGAAAAAAGTTGATGAAGAACAATGTAATAAGTATAAATGGTAGGAAAAACAAAAGAAATATTGAGATGCAAATAAACTACAGACCACTCAGGCAGAAAGAAAAAAGAGGTAATAAGATTGGGAAATAGAACATAAACTTAGCATGAAGGCAATACATAGCAATGATGGGGGACTAATATTTGGTGACACCCTCTCTATTAAAAATAGAGCATCTGATAAATTTGTGAATTATCTTCATGATAATGGCAAACTTCAAAAGGTGACAAAATTAATGAGGGCAAATGCTATTTTGTATGTTCTACTGATGCATAAGAAGAAATTGATTGCTAAACAGGAAATTATAGGATATTTAGAAATAAGTACTCTATCTTAGGATAAGAGAGTAGATGTGCTTGTGCTGCTTAACCCCAGAAGGGAGAATGAAGTTTGGGAGATTTAAACTCAACATAAGAAGAAACTTTTCCTCACAAGAATTTTTCAAAAATAGAATTGGCTTCCCAAAGAGAAAGTGAGTTCAGTATCACTGGAAGTATTAAACAGAGGTTTGGTGACCTGAGAAGGCTGTGAAAAGGATTCCTGTTCAGGTAAAAATTCACTAGATGACTTCTGTGGTCCTTAATAACTCTGAAATTCTCTCTCTCTCTCTCTCTCTCTCTCTCTCTCTCTCTCTCTCTCTCTCT
>JAJPUD010009408.1:25582-43207 GCA_023553655.1 Myrmecobius fasciatus
CCTCATAAGTCCTATTCTAAGTATCAGGCATCCACTATTTCTCTAACAGAAATCAAACTTTAGCTATGGAGACTGTCCAGGGTAATTAATGAAATTTTTGGTTTAATCAGTAATTTAAATAATCATTTTCTAAACCTGCTTTATTTATTTAAAAAAATTAATTTTTTTGAACCTGCTCTCTTAATGAGCCTGCAAGATCACCAATAGCATCTAGATCTTATTTCTCATGTCCAGGGATAATTTAAACTTGCACATTTCTCCTAAGCCCTAAACTTTATTTTTCAAGCTCCATAGAAACAGAGATAGCTTTCACAAAAACTGTAAGCAATAGCTAGACTAAGCCTTCATGTCTGGTCCTTTTTTTTCTGAGCTTTTATATCCAGCAAATACCTATTCTACTAGAAAATCTGATTGTCCAGATTCCATGACTGTAGGGGTAAAAATTTTATATAAATAGCAAGTTTCTTGTTTCTAGTGGTAAGGTCATCCTCAGACACGGAATTCTTGAGAATCTTCCTCAGTTTTCTTAAATACCATGTATTTTTTAAGTTCTCCTGACATTTATCATAAACCGTCCATGGTTTATCCTGGTGCTCTTTTCTTGCTCCATTCAAAAGCATCAGGATGCCTTCTCTGTTCTTGTCTGGATATGACTTAATATCACATATCTTTCAACACTTAAGCACTGTAAAAGTGAGCAATAAATTTCCAACATATGAAAGTCCCAACATTTAATTATTAAAACTAGAGGATCTAATTAAGGAAAACAAGAGATTCTTGACAGAACAGTAGTTCAAGTCCAAAGGATCCCCTATTTTCGGTTCAGTTGTAGGACTGATGGATCTGTTCCTCTTCAAGATGTTGATACTCTCTGAGTGGGAAAGCTCAAGTCAGATCTAGTCACATAAATTATAGAGATGTTGTAGTAGACTGAATCCTTCCCTGCTATTTTACTTACAAAGGGCTAACTGGCATAGAAAATATAGTATTGGGCTTAGAATCTAAAATTGCTCAAATTTAAATCCTGATTTGGACATTTACAAGTTGTATTGTCCAGAATATCACTTTAGTTTTCTTAGCCTCGGTTTCCTCATTATTTGTAAAATGTAGCTAACAATAGTGCCTACCTTACAGGGTTATTGTGAGATGAGGATCAACAAATATAACATTGTTTTATTTACTTTTTGTTTGCTTTTTAACATTCTTTTTTTAAATTTTGAATTTCAAATTCTCTGCCTTCCTCCTATCCCTTCCCCTCACAATGAGAATACAAGCAATATGATATCAATTATACATATGAAGTCATGTAAAACTTATTTCCATATTAGCTATGTTGCAAAAAAATCAAAAGCATAAAATGAAAAGGGCATTTCAATTTGAATTCAGAGTTTATAAGTTCTGTCTGGAAGTAGATAACATTTTTCATCATGTATCCTTTGGAAATGTTTTGAATCGTATTGATTAAAGTAGAAAAATCTTTCACAATTGGTCATCATAATAATATTGCTGTTGCTGTATACAATGTTCTCCTGATTCTGTTCACTTCATTTTACATCAGTTCATGTCTTCAGAGGTTTTTCCAAAATCATTCTACTTGTCATTTTATGTGGCATAATAGTATTCCATCACAATCATACCAAAACTTATTCTCCAACTAATGGGTGTCTCCTCTATTTTTAGCTCTTTGCCACTACAAAAAGATCTTTTTAGAATATAATGTTTGTAAATTGCTTTGTAAATAGTAAAGTGTTTTATAAATACTAGGTACTGTTCTCTAAATAAGATGGGGAATTACCAAAACCTCCATAATATCCACAAATGTTGTTATTGCTATTATTGTTGTTATTCTTCAGTTATTTAGTCGTGTCTTACTTTTGGTGATCCCATGGACCATAGCATACCAGGCCTTTCTATCCTTTACTATATCTCAAAGTTTATCCAAGTTTATGTTTATTTTTTCATAACACTATACATGCATTTCATTTTTTCACTGTTCCCTTTTCCCTTTACCTTCAATCTTTCCCAATGCCAGGGTCATTTTTTACATAGAGTTATTTCTCAAAGACCTACACATACCTTTGTTCCCTTTTATGAAAATCAGGAAACAAGAATTTTGGAAGAGAATGCTTAATTAAAATGCCCATCAAGGGGCAGCTAGGTGGTGCAGTAGATAGAGCACCAGCCTTGAAGTCAGGAGAACCTGAGTTCAAATCTGATCTCAAACACTTAACACTTCCTAGCTGTGTAACTCTGGGCAAGTCACTAACCTCAGAAAAAATAAATAAATATTTTTAATGCCCATCAAGACTCAGGGAAAGTATTCCTATTACCAAACACTGTTTTTCTTTCACTATAGAGAAAGGCAAGTTTCTACAAAGCTATCTAACAAAAAAAGCAAGTTTCCACAAAGTTATCTCACAAAAATCTCTGGAGCTTCTAACTTTATGGGTTTAATTTCAAATGTAAAGAAATCATTCCTGACCACCTTTCCAAAACACAGCATCTATATGCTCTATGAGGATGTTTGATTTTGATAAGTAAGATTTTATTTTGTCTAGACCAGAGCCAAGTCTCCATATAACTTCTCAACCACCCTTTTTTTGTTGTTGTTTTATAAAGTTACATATGTACATTCATTTTTTTAGATATTTCTATATGTCATGTTGGGAGAGAAAAATCAGAAGAAAAGGGGAAAATTATGAGAAAAAAAACAAAAGGAGAAAATAGTATGCTTCAATCTGTATTCAGTCTCTATAATTCTCTCTCTAGATGGCAGATAGCATTTTCCATCCAAAATTTATTGGAATTGTATTGGATCACTGAATTGCTGAGAAGAGGCAAATCTATCATGGGTAATCATCATAAAATTTTGCTGTTACTACATACAATTTTTTCCTGGTTCTGTTTGCTTCACTCAGCACCAGTTCATGTACATCTTTCTAAGATCTTCTAAAATCACCCTGTTCATTTCTTAAACAACAATAATATTCCATTACTTTCATATATTATCATTTATTCAGCCATTCCCCAATTGATGGGCATCCACTTATTTTTCAGTTCTTTGATACCACAAAAGAGCTGCTACAAACATTTTTGCATTTGTGGATCATTTCTCCTCTTGCATTATTTCTTTGAGATACAGACCCAGTGGTGATATTGCTGTATTAAAGAGTATGCACAATTTCATACCCCTTTGAGCATGGTTCCAAACTGCTCTCTGGAATGGTTGGACCAGTCCACAACTCCACCAACAATGCATTAGTGTCCCAGTTTTCATTATCTTTTCCTGTCATCTTAGACAATCTAATAGGTTAAATACCATTTCTTAGTATGTTTACTCCATCCCAATGTCTTATATATTGTTTTTCCCCATTGCAAAGTAAGTTCCAAAATGAGAACCCCCAGGAATATTACAAACAAATTCCAGAGCTCCCAGGTCAAGAAGAAAATATTGCAAGCTTAAGAATGAAATAATTCAGATACTGTGGAGCCACAGTCAGGATAACACAAGATTTAACAACTTTTACATTAAAGGATTAGAAGACTTGGAATATGATATATCAGAGAGCAAAGGAGCTAAAATTACAAACATAAATCACTTACCAAACAAAACTGAATATAATCTTTTAAGGGAAAAAATAAATATTCAATGAAAGAGAGAGCTTTCAAGCATTCTTGATTAAAAGACCAGAGCTGAATAGAAAATTTGACTTTCAAATACAATCCTCAATAAAATCAAATACAATCCTCAAATACAATTCCTCAATAAAAGCATAAGAAAAGGTGATCAAGAAAGGGAAATAATAAGGGACTTAATAAGGTTAATCTGTTTCCATTTCTACATGGGGAAATGATTTGTGTAATTCATAAAAACTTTCACATTATTAGGGCAATTAGAAGGAATATATATAAACAGAGAGCACAGGTGTAAGATGAATATGAAAGGATAATATCTAGAAAATAAAATTAAGTAAAAAATAAAATTAAGAGAGGAATGTTCTGGGAGAAATAGAAAGGGAAAAGGTAGAATGATATAAATTATCTACCATAGAAGACAACAAAAGGCTTTTACAATGAAGGAAAAAATAGGGGAGGGAAAAAGGAACGAATGAACCTCACTCTTCAGCAGAATTGACTTAAAGAGGGAATAACATACACACTCATAAGTCTATTTTCCCCTACAGGACAGTAGAAGTGAAAAGGAATATGAGAAGGGAGGGCAGATTAGGGGAGGAATAGTCAGAAGCAAAAACCTTTTGATATGGGAGAGAGAATAGAATAAATAGGGAAATACAGTTAGTGATAGTAATTGTGAAAAGAATTTTGAAACAAGTTTCTCTGAAAAAAAAACTTTATATTTCAAACACATGGGGAACTGAGTAAAATTTATAAAAAATATTAGTCATTCCCCAATTGATGAATGACTAAAAGATATGAGTAGTTTTCAGATTAAGTAATCAAAGTTATTTATAGCCATATGGAAAAATATTCTAACTCACTATTGTTTAGAGAAATGCAAATTAAAACAATTCTGAAATACTACTTCATACCTGTTAGACGGGCTAATAGGCAAGAAAAGGAAAATAACAAATGTTGGAAAGAATGTGGGAAAATTGAGACATTAATGCATTATTGGTGGAATTATGAACTGATTCAACCACTCTGTAGAGCAATTTGAACTATACCCAAAGGGCTATAAAAATGTGCACACCCTTTAACATAGTTATACTACTATTAGATATGTAACCCAAAAGAGATTTTTTTAATATACAAAATTATTTATAGCAACTCTTTTCTTGGAGCAAAGAATTGGAAATTGAGGAATGCCCATCAGTTGGGGAATGCCTGAACAAATTGTGGTATGTGATCATGATAGAATATAATAATATTCATAAAAGTGCTATAAGAAATGATGAACAGAAAAATCTGGAAGGACTTCCATGAGCTCATGCAAAGTAAAATATACTAAGTACAAAGTAATAACAATATATTAAGATGATCAACTGTAAATGACTGCTATTATGAGCAAAACAATGGTTCAAGACAATTCTGAAGGATTTATGATGAAAAATGTTCTCCATATGCAGAGAAAGAACTGTGTCTGACTATAGATTGAAGCATCCTTATTTACTTTATTTTTCTTGAGCATTTTTTGGAGGTGAAGTGTCTGTTTTCTTTCACAACATGACTTTAATGGAAATATTTTATATGACTTTACATATGCTTTCTCAATGAATGGGAGACGAAGGGAGAGAGAGAATCTAGAACTTTAAGTTTTAAAAACAAATGTTAATAATTGTTTTACCTGTAACTGAGGAGAAATAAAATACTAAATAATGAAAAAAGAAGAAAGTCACTCTACATTCAAAGAACTAATAAACAGAGGTGTATATATAGAATAATTTTACATATATATGTGCATGTATGCATATGTATATGTATATATATGCCTATTTGTATTTAATAATTAGCCATTTCTAGAGTGGAAAAGAGGGGTGGGAAAGAAGAAAAATTCACATGATTACTTTATTGTATTCTTTTCTATTTTATTGTGTATTTGAAAGAAATTACAAGTTGTGAATAGATTTGCAGTTTTTAAGTAAAATCACCTTTTTATTGTACTGTTATAAAAATACTTTTTATATTCCATAAAGTAAAAATGAAATAAATAAACATTACTCCCATACCACTATAGTTTGAAAACAAAACCCAATGCAGATTCTATATAGATTCCAGTTAGATCTATAAAATGATATGAATCACTACAAAGATGAATTAGAGACAGCCTAATCTCAGATGGATAGTGCCTTTAGGAAATATATTCCCCTCGGTAATTTTAGACAAAAAACACACCCTTTCAGTTCTATAGACTCTCTTCTTGTCCTAATCAAGCCTTCTCTGTGTTAATATAAGTACCAGAATCCATGTAAGGATCACAAGATGAGTCTCAGCAGTGATGCCTGTTGTTCTTCTAGGGCTCCTGGAAATTTATGAATACTAAGTGGTTAAGGTGAATTTATGGAAAGTTTTCTGAGCAAGCAATTAGCCACAGTCCATAAGGCTAACTCAAGAATTGTCATTTCCATATTCATGATTGCTTTCAGATGTAGGTGCCTGTTGTATGGGGTGAAATCTAAAAGGAATTTGGTCCCACAATTGACCTAATAGTGATAAATAGAGACACTGGAAAGTACCATTTATCTCAGGATAGGCAATCAGTCAGAATTTGCAGTCATAATATATGATAAATAATGAAAACAAGAACAAGAATAAAAATGATGACAATGGTAGTAGTAATGATTATAGACTTGACGTGCTTAGTCTTATTTTTGCAGGTAGGAATGCATTTATCAGAAGATCATAGATTTAGAACTGGATGGAACCTCTGAGTTTATTTTGTCTAATCCTTTTATTTTACAGATAAAAAAACTAAGGTCAAAAGAAGTTAAGTTGCTTTTTTTCAGTATTTGCTGATAGTAAACATCAGAGTCTAGGCTTTGAACTCCTGTCTCCTGACTCCAGAACTGAATCAATGTGCTTTTCTTTGTACTATGGCATATTAGTACATCAAACTGCCTCAGTCAAAAACAAAAACAAAAATCCAAAAACACTGTCTAATGAAAAACAAAGCAGCACAGGACAACACAAAACATATAATCTTTGAACTAGAATAGGATTTGTGTCAAATAACACAGCATATGAGCTGGAAATATTCCAAGAATGATTATGATTTTTACAGGTTTTAATGATCACATTCAACCTCTGAATTTTACCAAAGAGGAAACAGACCCAAAAAATTATCCCAAGTTATCAATTGGTGACATAGTCATAATTCAAACGAGGATCTCCTGACTTTACCAAAAATGTGTCACATAGCAGCTGCTTCAAAAATTACTTCCTAACAAAGTGAATAATTGGAAGGACTAAATGGCAGTAGTTTGGAAGAGTATGAATAGCTTAATAATTCAACTCCATTAGAAATAATTGGGGGATAAAAGCTTCTCTTCTTAATTAGAGGAAAACCAAAGCTATTATCATGGCTGCCAATATATTCTAAATGATGATGAATTTTGAATAAGTGGTCCAAGTTGTTTGCTTCTTTACAACAAGATATTTATCAGAATGTTCAAGTTTAGTCTGCAATGGCAGTTAAATTCTAAAACCCACCTTAGGACTTCAGAATGGGCCCAAAGTGGCACAGAAGTAGAAATGGGATGTCATGTTGAAGTACAAATTGAATTGGTTGGCTTCTGAATTTGCTTTTAACATGGAGCTAGCATGATTTTATGTGATTATCCCTAGAGAGAAAACTCAAAGCAATGAGAAAGAGTTGTAGAGGCAAATTTGGGATTGATATTGTAAAATATTTCTTAACAATTACAGCTGTCTAAAAGTAGATTGAGCTGCTTTTAAAGATAATAGCTCACCTCCACTGAAGATCTTTAAGCAGAGCCTGGATGTCCATTTGCTACAAGTTTTATAGTAGGTATTCCCATTCAAGAATCTGTTGAACTAGGTGGTAATTCACACTGGTTAAGTCAGCCCCTTACATTTAGAAGGAAAAAAAAGGACATGCAGAGAGAGACAGAGAACGAGAGACACACAAAGACAGAGAAGAGAGAGCTCTTGGAGAAAGGGAGAGAGAGACAGAGAGAGAGAGACAGGCAGTCATAGACAGACAGAGATAAAGAAACAGAAGAGAGAGAGAGAGAGAGAGAGAGAGAGAGAGAGAGAGAGAAAGAGAGAGAGAGAGAGAGAAAGGAAGAGGAAGAGGGAAAGAGAGAACTTGATTGACTGATAACAGTTGGAGGCCCTGACTCCAAAAAAATTCTAGCAACCTATTTCCAGAGCTATATGCATTTTGGCACTTGGGTCAAATCAGTGGATGATGCAGAGAAAAGTTAGTCAATAGCTGTGTGACCTTAACCAAACCTCTCTGAGCCTTAGTTTTGTCATCTATGAAAGGGGTGGGGGATTTGCACATATGTAATAGAATGGAAGATCATGAAGCTGCAGATCTTTCAGGTACAGCTTGCTGTTCTTTTAAAATATATAATAAGATTAAATTGTAGCCTTCAAAATTGTCTTGCTTATCATAATGTGTCAATGGAATATGAAAATGCTTTCTTGGTGAACCTATAAAATCATATATCAATCTCTTTGATTCCATTTCCTTTTTAAGGACAATGTTGTAGAAACTTCTTGACAATTATAAATGTCCAAAAATGGATGGCATAAGTTGTCTCGGCAGGTGGTAGATTCCTTCCCTTTCTCCCCAACTTGAAGATCGTCAAGCACAAGCTGGACTACTACTTACTGAGCACATTAAAACAGGTAATATTTCTGTATATCAATTGGACTGAATGGCCATTGAGGTCTCTCCCTATTCTTAAATTCTATTATTCTGTATGATTTTGTCATCAGAAATAGTTTCAAGAACCACTATAAAAAAGCAGATGCCAAAAGAAAGGGATATGTTGACATATTTTCTTTTTACCTGATTTTTTGACAGTTATACACTATACAATACACATAAAGACACAACCAAGACAAGAATATTTCTCTTTTTATTCTTGCTTTACAATCCAAACCACACAATAGCACCAAACATTGGTAATCTCCTCTTATCTTCTTTAAATATGACAAGATCAATTCCATTCATGCTTTACTTTATATCTTAGCTGTCTTCCCTCTAGCCACCTCATGACACTGTATCCCTCCCCTCATTTCCAATTATAGGACAATAATCAAATCAGCAATGTCATTTCAACCTACTTCCTTGAGGCACTTTTCTCCTTCACAGTAACTTTCCAAATCAACATATCCCTTCTGGGACACTTCTCCCTGAGATATGTTATCTCCTTTTATTAAAATGTAGACTTCTGGAGATCAGAGGATATCTGTCTTTGTATTTGTATGCTCAATGCTTAACAAGGTGGTCAGAAGATGGAAAATATGTTACAATTGTTCATTCACCATTCATTCATTTAAAAAATCTCCAGTAATACACCCTGATGTATGTTGTGGCAACAATGGAACAATACAGTCCGAGTGTGGTGGCTCCACAGGCATGTCCAGAGAGTATTTCTATGCCACTTACTTTCCATGACAAAAATTATAGGATCATCACAGGAGGTACCGACACACATTCTGGGCATGCCTATGGGTAGCTCCACTATTTTCCATTGCTTCAGTCCTCCAATTACAGGCAAGTCTAACTCTAGTACCCTGTTAGTTCTGGTCTGATATTGAGATGAAATGAGGTACTCACAAGTCATTGAACAGTGTTTTTAAAATATATTTGCTTTGCTCTAAAAGCAGGTATACACAACAAGCTTAGAGAGGTCATTATCTTCTATAGTTTTGTATATCCTGTTCCCATCTCTATATGGAAACATCCACAAGTAATTCAGGTCATAATGACTAGTATGTTCCTTAGACTGGCTCCACGTGAATGGTGCTTTTATGTCTCTATGTAATCAAAAAGCTGAATCAAGGGAGGAAGGAGCCAATTATATCCTCTTAGGGAAAACTAGTGCCTATTGAAAGATACCCACACACACACAAGATGACACAGATAGTAAAGCAGCAAGCCTGGAGTCAGGAAGGTTCATCTTTCATTAGTTCAAATATGGTCTTAAACATTTCCTATCTGTGTGACCCTGGACAAGTCACTTAATCCTGTTTTCCTCAGTTTTCTCAGATATAAAATGGGCTGGGGGAGGAAAAGGAAAACCACTCCAATATCTTTGCCCAGATGGAATCATGAAGCATCAGACACAAACAACAACAAAATCCCCAGGGGAAAGAAATGGAGAGAACTCTTGTACTATCCACCTACTCATACCCATGCTGAAATCACTTGCTTGGTGCAGAATATTTTGCCCCAGATGGTAATATTAGAAAAAGTAGGAGAAAGGTACAAATATGAAGTTTTAGACCTTTATACAAAGAAAAACTTCCTAGCAATGAGTACTGTACAAAGTTAGAATGGGTCATTTGGGGAAGTAGTAAGTTCCCCCTCTACAGGTCTTCAGATGAAATATGAATAATAGCATGTTGGGGATACTACTTATAGAAAGTATTCTTATTCAGGGATAAGTAAGATTCAATGACCTCTTTTTTTGTTGTTACTAAAAATGCAATCATGACACTAACTTCTCTACATTGTTATAAATGTACATTCTCTACATTTCCACTTTCTTTCCATGGCTTCTGTGAAGGAGGTGGTGAAAGTATCAGAATCTGGATTTGAGATCAGGGTCTTCTGACTACAAATTCAGTTCTGTTTTAAACATGATACAGTTGTTTCTCACAAGTCCACCTTGTGTCTTTAATGAGGACAATTTAAAACAATTTTTTTTCTGGGTCCAATTCTGGCCATAATTCCATTGCACTAGAAAGTACCAGAGTGTTACTTCTTTAGGAATAGGTACTAATAGCTTATTTCCGTTTTTTGTCACCCCTCCAGATATTTTTCCAATAAGGTCAATACCCCTAATAGATTGGGAACAGCAACTGTGTGAAAGATATTCCAAGAGCAACACTTTTTCCTGTTTCAATCTGAATGCCATTTTCCATTCTCCCCCTTGCCTTCCAATTTCCAGTAAATGGGTCTTTTGGAAAATGTGTGAAATTTATTCCACTCACACAGAGATTTATGAAAATTAAGAGCTTAAAAGAAATGAGAATAAAGAACATAGCATATCAGAATTGGGTAGCAATTTAGGATATAGAGCATAGAATACTAGAACTGGAAAGAATCTTAGAAAATAAAATATAGAGTGTCAGATTTGGAAGGAACTTTAAATAAATTATGTTATAACATAGAACCCATTGTGTTAGGAATGGTAAGAATTTTAAAATACAAATTATAAAATGTTGGAGATGGGAAAGATGATTGAGATAAATGAGTCCAAACCCCTCATTTGTATTGATAAGATAAAGTGGGTAAATGATTTTCTCAAGGCCTCAGAAAGCATTACTGATAAAGCCAGAGCTAACATCTAGATTTGACCTTCAGTCAAGCTTTGCTTTGTAATTCTCTCTGGATGTGTCATTCAGAATTCTTCTTTATATCAAGAAACAAAAAAGAACAATCAGAGCTGCAGATTTAAGGCTTAATTGTGAGGGGCCCAGGAAGGAAAAGGGTAGAGGGAATGTTTGGGGAACAATTTTACAAAGGTGGGGAGACATATTACTATCTCCCAGGTCTGGAATTTGAACAAAAGTGTTGAACATAATGAAATCTGGAGTATTGGCTTAGCATTACATTGTACCCTTGGGTTAGCCTTTGAAAATGAGGGAAGAGATAATTGCATTTTTATCACATTCAGGATAATGGGCTTCTGCCCAAAGCAGCTGTTGCTCTTATTAGGGAGTGACAAGGGGCAGAGAAAGGAGGAGGAAATGGAGGAGAGATCAGATAGGAAGCCCAGTCCTCAATTCCTGAGAATCTGAATCTACTTAAGTTCAATAATGGTATTTACAGATTTTTTCCCAGCTTTGATTTTAAACACAAGGTGTCCTTTTATTGAACCTAGCTTTCTTTCCATTCCTCCCCCTCCATCCCTCAGATTCAGGGTGTGTGTGTGCGTGTGTGTATCTGTCTGTGTCTATGTGTGTGAGAGCGACAGAAAGACAAAAGAGAGAGAGACAGAGACAGAGACAGAGATAGAGACAGAGACAGAGACTGAAACAGAAAGAAAGGGAGGAAAGGAGGGAAGGAAAGAAAAAAGGGAGAGAGAAAGAGAGATCCCTACAATGTAAAAAAAATCTCAAAACTAAAAGCATTGATTACTAAAGTTGAAAGAGAATTTGAAGCTGAAAATGACTATAAAAAATAGAATACAGGATATCAGAACTAGACAAGACTTTAGAACATAATAATAGATAACATGTATATAACTTTGAGTCAACTAGGTGACTCAGTGAATTATAGCACTGAGCCTGGAGTCAGGAACACTTGAGTTCAAATTCAGCCTCAGGCACACACTAGCTATATGACCCTCGGCAATTCACTTAATCTCTATCTGCCTTAATTCACCAGAATAAAAATGACAAACTACAGTATCTTTACCAAGAAACCCACACAGAGAGTACTTCAGCATGCTGTGGTCCATGGGTCATGAAGAGCCTGACATAACAGAAAACAATATAACATTTTACAAATATTATGTCATTTAATCAAACAACAACCCTGTGAGATAGATGCTATTATTGTTCCCATTTCATAGACAGAGAAATTGAAGTTCAAAAAGATTAAGTGACTTGCATGTGGCAAAAACATAGCTAGCTAGTGCCAAAGGTAACTCTGAAACATTGCTCTCTGCTGATTTTGGCCAGTACATTTTCTATGATGCACTATCAAATAGATAAGGAATCTTAAACCTAGAATGTCAGAGTTGAAATAAACTGTGATACAGCTGAGAACATTAAAAGAGCAAGAATACAAGTGAGGTCAGAAGATTAGAGGAACACACAGTAATTGTTTCAATACAAAGGAAGAGGCAGGGAACATCTGATTCATGTCAACCTGTGTGATCTTCCCATAGAGAAGCATCCCAAAGAGATAACCTAGGCTTTGAGAGCCGAAGAAAAGATTTGAAAAAGAGAAAATACATTCTATTGATTCATTTCGGTCTCTTTATTTCCCAGTTTTTCCAGTATCTAGTTCACAGCCACAAAAAAAATATTCCACTTGAATTCTCTAGGTATCCTCACTTAGAACTCACTGTTCGACTTTCAGCAAGTCACATAATCTCTGGTTTTTAATTTCCTCATTTACCCGATGATAGCATTGGACTAGTGTTCAAAGGGTCCTTCCAGCTTTCAGATTCTATAATTCTCTCATCCTGAGTTTGAGTCACATACTTTCTATTCAGAGAGACAGAGACAGACAGACAGAGAAAGAGAAAGAGAAAAAGAGTGAAAGGGAGGGCCAAAGAGAAAGACAGACAAAGCCAGAGAGACAGAGAGACAGAGACAGAGAGAATAGAGATTGATAGTTATTGAATAGAGAGAATAGATAGATAGATAGTTAGATCAATAGATAGGTAAACATGTAGGTAGGTGAATTTATTTAGATTTTTATTGTCTTCAAAGCACTTCAAATGTATTATTTCATTTGATCCTAACAATATCCCTGTGAAGTAAGGGTTATTATTCCCATTTTACAGATGAGGAAAGTAAGGTATGAACTTGATTGACTTTGTGGCATCTTCCATTTATACATTTTATTTTTTATAGTATTTTATTCTTCCCATTCAAGAACATTTTCAATATTCATTTTTACAAGATTTTGAGTTTCATATTTTTCTCCCTCATTTCCCCCCTCACCCTTTTCAAAGATAGTTTATCATATATGCTATTATTATATAAAACATATTTCCATATTAGTCACAATTGTGAAAGAAGAAATCAATCAAAAGGGAAAACACGAAAAAAGAATAAAATAAGTGAAAAATATGCTTCAATCTATATTAAGAGTCCATCTGTTCCTTATCTGGTTGCAGATAGCATTTTATGTCATGTACTTCTCATGGATCATAATATTTCTGAGGAGAGCTGAGTCAGTCCATAGTTGAACATCACACAATGTTGCTGATACTGTGCACAATGTTTTTTTCTGGTTCTGTTCATTTCACTTTGCATCATTTTTACAAGTCTTTCCAGGTTTTTCTGAAGCCTGCCTGTTCATAATTTCGTATTGCACAATAGCAGTCTATTACATTCACATACTACAGCTTGTTCAGCCATTCCCCAATTGATGGGCATCTTCTCAATTTCCAACTATTTTGTCACCAGGAAAAGGGCTGCTATAAATGTTTTTGCACATGTAGGTTTTTTCCCTTTTTTATTACCTCTTTGGGATGCAGACCTAGTAATAGAATTTCTGGATCAAAGAGTATACACGATTTGGTTGCTCTTTGGACATAGTTCCAAATTACTCTCCAGAATGATTGGATCAGTTAAAAACTCCCCCAACAGTGCATTGCTAAAACAATTTTCTCATATCCTCTTCAATAGGTATGACTTTCCTTTTTTTTTTTTTGTTATATTGACCAATCTGATAGGTATGAGATAGTATCTCAAGAGTTGTTTTAATTGCATTTTTCAAATCAAAAGTGACTTAGGAAACTTCTTCATATGCCTTTAGATAACTAATTTCTCCATTTGAAAACTGCCTATTCATATCCTTGGACCATTTATCAATAGGGGAATGGCTTGTTCCCTATATATTTGAGAAATGAAGCTTTTATTAGAGACATTTGCTATATTGTTTCCCAGATTTCTATTTTCCTTATAATCTTGATTGCATTGATTTTATTTATATAAAAGCTTTTTATTTCAATGTAATCAGAATTATCTATTTTACATTTCATAATGTTCTCTATCTTTTGTTTGGTCATGAATTTTTCCCCTTCCCATAGATCTGACAAGTAGATTATTCTTTGCTCATCTAATTTTGCTTATGGTGTCACGTTTTATGTCAAAATCATGCACTCATTTTGATCTTATCTTGTTATAAGATGTGGAATGTTGATCTATAGCTAATTTGTATTGTATTGTTTTCCAGTTTCCTCAACAGTGTTTATCAAATAGTGAATTCTTATCCCTAAAGCTGGGAAAAAGCACTAACTATGGTCATTGACTACTGTGTCTTGTGTACTGAGTTTATTCCACTAATACCACCCTATTTCTTAGCCAGTACCAAAGAGTTTTGATTATTACTGCATTATAACATAGTTTGAGATATAATATTGCTAGGTCACATTTATTTATATTTTTCCATTAATTCCCTTGATGTTCTTGGCATTTTGTTCTCATAGATTAATTTTGTTGTTTTTTTCTAGCTCCATCAGATATTTTTTGGTAGTTTGATTGGTATAGCACTGAATAAGCAAATTAGTTTAGGCAGAATTGTCATTTTATTATATTGCCTAGTCTTCCTATGAGTAATTAATAGTTTTCTAATTGATTAGATCTGATTTTGTATAAAAAGTATTTTTAATTGTGTTATATAGTTCCTGGGTTTGTCTTGGTAGGTAGATACTAATATATTTTATATTGCTTACATTCATTTTAAATGAAATTTTTCTTTTTATCTTTTGCTGTTGGGCTTTGTTGACAATATAAAGAAATAATGATGGTTTGTGTCTATTTATCTTATATGCTGCAACTTTGTTAAAGTTGTTCATTATTTTATTTGGGATTAGAGAATCTCTAGGATTCTCTAAGCATGCTATCAAATCATCTACGAAGTAATAGTTTTGTTTCCTCGTTGCCTTTTCTGATTCCTTTGATTTTCTTATTGCTATAACTAGCATTTCTAGTACCATACTGAATAATAATGTTGATAATGGGCATCCTTGTTTTGCCCTGATCTTATTGGGAAGGCTTCTATCTTATTTCCATCATATTTAATTTAAGAAAATTATAGACCAATTTCCATAATGAATATTGGTCTATAATTTTCTTTCTTTGTTTCAGCACTTGCTGATTTAGATATCAGTACCATATTTGTGTCATAAAAGGGGTTTGGTAGGCCTCCTTTTGCCTATTTCTTCAAATATATCATATAGTATTTGAATTAATTGTTCTTTAAATGTTTTGTAGAATTCACTCTGAAACTATCTGACTCTGGGGGTTTGTTCCTATGGATTTCATTAACGGTTTGTCCATTTACTTTTTAAGATGGGGTTATTTCAACTTTCTATTTCCTGACTTATTAAAATGAATTATTTATGAATTCATAAATATTCATCATGTCACTCAAATTGTCATATTTGTTGGTTTATGACTGGGCAAAATATTTCCCAATAATTGTTTTAATTTCTTCTTCACTGATGGTGATTTTACCATTTTCATTTTTGAACTGAATATTTGCTCTCCTTATTTCTTATTTAATCAAATTAATCAATGTCTTGAATATCTTGCTGTGTTATTCATAAAATCAGATTCTAGATATATTTATTAGCTCATTTTATTTTTACTTTCAATGTTATTAATTTCACTTTTGATTTTAAGGATTTCCAATTTGGTGCTCAACTGGAAATTTTTGATTTGTTCTTTTTCAAGTATTTTAGTAGCATATCCAATTCATTGATCTGTTGTTTTTTTAACATATTTTGTAGATGTAGGAATTTAGAGAAATAAATTTTCCCTTAATTACTGTTTTGGTTGCATGCCATAGATTTCGGTAATTATTTCACTGTTGTCATTCTCTTTAATGAAATTATTAGTTGCTTCAATGATTAGTTCTTTGACCCACTTATTCTGTAGAATTAGGTTATTGACTTCCAGGGGTGGAGCCAAGATGGAATCCAAGAGAATGACAATAATGAGACAACGTACTAAAATTTGTGGGATACAACCAAAGTGGTAATAAGGGGAAATTTTATATCTCTAGATGCTTATTTGCATAAAATAGAGA
This sequence comes from Myrmecobius fasciatus, assembly GCA_023553655.1. Lineage (NCBI taxonomy): Eukaryota > Metazoa > Chordata > Mammalia > Dasyuromorphia > Myrmecobiidae > Myrmecobius > Myrmecobius fasciatus. Next base: position 42,018 of record JAJPUD010009408.1, read on the forward strand.
AAGAGAAAATCAATGAATTGGGCTTGCAACTAAAAAAGCTAGAGAAAGAACAAATTAAAAACCCCCAATCAAATACCAAACTTGAAATCCTAAAAATAAAAGGAGAAATTAATAAAATTGAAAGTAAAAAAAAAAATATTGAATTAATAAATAAAACTAAAAGTTGGTTTTATGAAAAAACCAACAAAATAGATAAGTCTTTAGTTAATTTGATAAGAAAAAGGAAAGAGGACAATCAAATTGTTAGTCTCAAAAATGAGAAGGGAGAACTTTCCACCAATGAAGAGGAAATTAGAGCAATAATCAGGAGTTACTTTGCCCAACTGTATGCCAATAAATTTGATAACCTAAGTGAAATGGAGGAATATCTACAAAAATATAGATTGCCCAGATTAACAAAAGAGGAAATAAATTACTTAAATGGTCCCATTTTAGAAAAAGAAATAGAACAAGTCATTAATCAACTCCCTAAGAAAAAATCCCCAGGACCAGATGGATTTACATGTAAATTCTACCAAACATTTAAAGAACAATTAACTCCAATATTATATAAACTATTTGAAAAAATAGGGAATGAAGGACTCCTACCAAACTCCTTTTATGATACAGACATGGTAGTGATACCTAAAACAGGTAAAACAAGAACAGAGAAAGAAAATTATACACCAATCTCCCTAATGAATATTGATGAAAAAATCTTAAATAAAATATTAGCAAAGAGATTACAGAAAATCATTCCCAGATTAATACACCATGACCAAGTAGGATTTATACCAGGAATGCAGGGATAGTTCAATATTAGGAAAACTATTAACATAATTGACTATATCAATAACCAAATTAACAAAAAACGTGATAATCTCAATAGATGCAAAAAAAGCATTTGATAAAATCCAACATCCATTCCTATTAAAAACACTAGAAAGTATAGGAATTAATGGACTTTTCCTTAAAATAGTCAGTAGCATTTATTTAAAACCATCAGCTAGCATCATATGTAATGGTGATAAAGTGGAACCATTCCCAAAAAGATCAGGGGTGAAACAAGGTTGCCCACTATCACCATTACTATTCAATATTGTATTAGAAATGCTAGCTTTGGCAATAAGACAAGAAAAAGAGATTAAAGGAATTAGAGCAGGTCATGAGGAAACCAAATTATCACTCTTTGCAGATGATATGATGGTCTA
>JAJPUD010009408.1:48207-61235 GCA_023553655.1 Myrmecobius fasciatus
TGTGAATATTTCCATGCAGTTTGTTTTCCTTCTTAGATTGTTTTTTTTCTTCTCTTTCTAGATCTGATGTTTCTTGTGCAGTAAGATAACTGTATAGATATGTATACATATATTAGATTTGTCATATAATTTATCATGTTTAGCATGTATTAGATTACCTGTCATCTAGCAGTAGGGGGTGGAGGGAAGGAGGGGAAAAGCTTGGAAAAAAAAGTTTTTTGCAAAGGTCAATGTAGAAAAATCACTCATATGTTTTGTAAATAAAAAGGTTTTAATTAAAAAAATAGAATTAGATTATTTAGTTTCCAATTAATTTTTAATTTACCTTTCCACTGACCTTTATTGAATGTAATTTTTATTATTATTCAAAAATAATACACTTAATATTTCATCTTTTCTACTTTTGATTTTGAGGGTTTATGCCCAATCACAGCCTATTTTTTGTGTAGATGCCATATGCTGCTGAGAAAAATGTTTATTCCCTTCTGTTCCCATTTAGTTTTATCTTTGCCATATCTAACTTTACTAAAATTCAATTTACCACCTTAGTTTCTTTCTTATTTATTTTTGGTTGAATTTATCAAGTTTGAAAGGGGACAGCTGAGATCTCCTACTAGTATAGTTTTGCTGTCTTTTTCTTTCTGTAATTAACTTAACAATGTGAATGCTATGCCAGTTAATACATATATGTTTAATGTTAATATTGCTTCATTGTCTATGGTACTTTTTAGCTAAATGTATTTTCCTTCCTTACCTCATTTAATTATTTTTGCATTGTTTCAAACCAGGATTGCTGCATCTGCTTTTTTTACTTCAGCTGAAGAATAATTGATTCTGGTACAGCTCCTTGCCTTTACTCTGTGTGTGTCTGTCTGTGTTTCTTGTAAACAACATATTGTAGGATTCTGGTATTTTATCCACTCTGTTACTTGCTTCCATTTTATTGGAGAGTTCATCCCATTCACATTCACACTTATGATTACTACTTGTGTATTTTCCTCCGTCCTATTTTCCTCCTATTTATCCTCCCCTTTGCCCTCTCCCCCAGTGGTTTATTTCTATCTTCCATTTCCCTCAGTCTATTATCCTTTCTATCAGTCCTCCCCTCCTATTACTTAAGCTCCTCCCCTCCTTCTTCCTTATTAGGTAAAATAGATTTCTGTAGTCAGTTGACTATGTGTATTATTCTCTCTTTCACTCAATACTAATGATAGTAAGGTTCAAGCAATGCTCATTGCCCACTCTTCTATCTTCCCCTCCACTATAATAGGGCTTTCCACAATTTTTCATGTAAAATAATTTATACCATTCAATTTCTTCCTTCCTTCTACATACAGGCTACTCCTTGTTCTCATTACTTAATTTTGCTGTATCGTTTCCTCCAATTCACTTTATATTTATATCATCTGTTTATGGATATTTCTTCTAGCTGTACTATCACTTTTTAAGAATTACAAATACCATCTTCCTCTGTATAGATATAAACAGTTTACCTGTATTGAATCTCTTGTTTTCTTTTCCTATTTTACCTATTATGCTTTTCTTGGATCTTGAAATTGAAGGTCAAATTTTTGGTTTACTTCTAGTCTTCTTTTTATGAAAACTTGAAATCCTCCTATTTCATTGAATGACCTTTCCCCCTTGATTTATTATAATTAATTTTGCCAGGTAAATGATTCTTGGTTTTAGTCCTAGCTTTTTTTGCTTTCTAGAATATCATATTCCATGACCTATGTTGCAGCTGTCAAGTCCTGTGTAATTCTGGGTGTGACTTTCTGATATTAAATTGGTTTTTTTTCTGGCCACTTGTAGTATTTTTTCCTTGATCTAATAATTCTGAAGTTGGACTATAAGTTTTCTTAGACTTTCTATTTGGGGATCTCTTTCTTGAGTTGAATAGTGGGTTCTTTCAAATAGGATGGAAAAAAATACACAGTATTCACAACTGTGAATGTGAATGGGATGAACTTTCCAATAAAATGGAAGTAGATAACAGAGTAGATTAAAAGACCAGAATCCTACAATTGAATCCTTTCAATTCTTTTGTCCTCTGGTTCCTGGACAACAGGATAATTTCCCTTTATACTTTTTTGTGAGATGATGCCTACGTCCTCCTTTTGATTATGACTTTCAGGCAATCCAATGATTCTAATATTGTCTCTCCTGGATCTATTTTCTCAGTCAGCTGTTTTTCCCATGATGTACTTTACATTTTTTTCCATTTTTTCATTCTTTTGAATTTTTTTGGTTCTTGATCTCTCATAGAGTCAACAGCTTTCACCTGACCCATTCTAACTTTTAAGGTATTGTTTTCCTCATTTAGCTTTTGTACTTTCTTTTCTACTTGGCCTATTTGTTTTCTTCAATGGATTTTTGTATATTCTTCCCAATTTGGCTCTTTTTAATTATTTTTCCAAGCTGTTGACTCTTTGTCATAATTATTTTCCATTACTCTTATTTCTTTTCCCAACTTTTCTTCTTATGATTTTTAATTTCCTTTTTGAGCTCTTCCATAAGTTTTTTTCTGAGCATGAGATCACTTCCAATTCTTCTTTGGGATCTTTTCCATAGGTGTTTTGACATTTTTATCCTCTTCAGTCTGTGTCTTAAGTCTTCCCTGTCAACATAATAGCTTTCTTTTTTTTTTTTTTTTTGCTTTTTGCTAAGGCAATTGGGGTTAAGTGACTTGCCCAGGGTCACACAGCTAGGAAGTGTCTGAGACCAGATTTGAACCCAGGTCCTCCTGACTTCAGGGCTGGTGCTCTATCCACTGCGCCACCTAGCTGCCCCAACATAATAGCTTTCTATGATCAGATTTTGTTGTTGTTTTTGTTTGCTAATTTTGTTTTTGTTGGGGGGGGGTTGCCTTTTTCTTTCTTAAAAAAATTTAAATCTACTTCTATGGGGGAATCTTGTTCCAGGGGATGCTGATCCTGTGTATGTGCCTGGTTTTGCACTGATGTTACCTTGAGACTTCTCAGGGACCCTCATGTTTGATGTTATGGTGACACTGTATGGTAGGGGGTAGCTGGTACTTCTGGAGGCTGTAGGGGTCTGCCAGCTTACCTGATGCTTAGCTGAGATCTTAAAGGTAGTGACTGGTATATACTAAGACTGGTGCAGCATTTCTACATTTCCTAAGGGCTATACTTGTGAGAATTGAATGGGGGTTTGGTTTCTACAGAATTGCATTAAAAAAATCAAAATCAGAGAAATGAAGCTGAAATATGGAACAAAGAAAATGAAACTTATAGAGGGAAGTCATAAATTAAAATAAGAAACATATTATTGGTAATGCAGAAGGGGTATATACATATCCAAAGAAGGGTAAAAGAAAATTAAGGTTAGAGTCACCAAAAATTTGAAGAGCAGTTGTAATTAGGGGAGGGATTGTTTGTACCTTTCTAGGGGCATTTCAATTTTGAATTTATACAGTAAGGCTGTGAATTGTTCCATTTTAAATCACCTTTAACAATGTAAAGGTGAATCAGTCCAGTCACATGACACCTTCCTTCTGGAGAGTTACTGTTCTGTCCAGAGCTGAGTGGTGGGAGGGCCTATTATTCTGTTCCACTATTTCCAAATAGCTTAGGAAGGGAAATAGACAGAGAGACAAAGACAGACAAAGACAAAGAGAGACACAGAAAGAGAAAAAGACAGAGACAGAGAGATAGAGAGAGATAAAGACAGAGTCAGTCAAGGAAGATTTCTGTTAAAGCAATGGGATCAAGTGAGTTTTAGTGCTTTTTCATGTGTAATCTTCAGCAAAAACAAAGCGAAATAAAAGATTAAACAATCTTAGGAAACAGTAAGCTCCCAATTTTTGGAAGAGCTGCTCTGAAAAATAATTTGAAATTCTACAAGAAAGTGGTTATAATAGCTATACACAGAGATCCCACTGTTAGGCTTTTCTCCAAGAAAGTCAAACCTATATATATGAAAGTTTTTATACTGTTACTTTTTATAGTAGCAAAGAATTGGAAACAAAGCAAATACCCATTAATTCAGGGAATTATTAAATACACTGAAATACACAATTACAATAGAATATTATTTTGCTAAAATAAATTTTTAAAATGTGAAGAATATCAAGAAATAAGGGAAGACCTATGTGAATTGGTGCATAGTAAACAGAACCAGAAAAGCACAATGACTACAACAAAGTAAATGAAAATAAAGCAACAACAATAATTTTTTTAAATCAATTGGATAATTATAAATACCAGCCTTGGTCTCCCAAAAGAGTGGAAAAAATGTACCTCTCTCCCTTCTTTGCAAAGGTAAGGGACTCTAGGTATATAATATTCCATGTCAGATTTGTAGCTTTTTTGAATTGCTTTTAGTTCTTCCTCTTTTTGTTCTTTGTAATGTGGAGATGGAGATGGGGGGATAGGAATAACAATTATTTTGCAGCTATCCTCCAATCATGTGGTGTTCTAATAGTGGAAAGGTTCCAACTCTTATGTAAGGAGAAATAAAATATCAAAAAACTATGCAAGGACATAGTAAAAAAGAGGGGTCTCATTTCTGTGTAAACAATTAGTTATTACTTCCATATCACCAAGGTTAGAGGCACAGCATCTCCCATGATCTGAAAAATCTGATAAAAATTTTGTAGCCTTCTCTTCATATCAGAAAAGAAGTCTGAATTATTATAATATTAAAAAAATAAGTTGTTACACAATACTATATAAATATTTTATGCATTTCTATGATTCTAAACTTGTTATCTGATATTTTCTGCAGCTTCTGCAAAATTCCCAAAAAATTCCCATTTAATTTCTTATGCCCACCTGTGATATATTGAAACCATGATAGGGAAAATTATGGTGCAGAAGGGATAACCGTATTTGCTGTTCATGGTCAAAATATCTTGTAGTACTTTCCTAAAAGTACCTCTTTAACAGTTATAAAATTATTTGGTCTCTTTGTCTTGTCTTCTGTTCTTGAATATAGAATGTTTTCTTATTCTGATAATAAATCTTGTCACTTACAGTCCAAATACTTTCCCTTTTTCCCTTGATTTATCACACTCCTTTTCTGCCCCTCTAAATTGCCAAAGAATGCTATTCATTGGTTGTATATTTTAAGCTACATTATTATGTGGAAGTAACATATAATAATAGGGAACTAAGGACATTTTGAATGAGAATAATTTATTGGCCAATATTAGTCATAGCAAATCTTCAAATAGCCTTCACCACAATGTTTTCTATTTAATTCCTCTTGACATTAGGCTTTTCACATAATAGTACAATATTGTCTCTCAAAAGTGAAGGAGTAATCCAAGAAAAAGGTTCACTATTAGCTTCACTTGTGTCCTATATTCTGTTAGGTCTGTTAACAAAGCAACCTCATTCAGAGTCAAATACTATATGGATGACAGCCAAACTTCATTCAAAGAATTGTGAGCTCAGTCTGTGTTCCAGGAATTGTCCTTCTGGATACATTTGATTTTGATTATCCAGCAACAAGACCAAATTTTCTAGTAGGCTTTGCTTTGAGAGGTAGTGATAATAATGTCACTTTTATCATTTTATCAGGACTTCAGTTTGCTCAAGAATCTACAATAGCTCTCTGATTCTCTACTATAGCATTCCCCCTCCAATATTTAGTTTTTAAAAGTCCAGATTTCTTACTTTGGTTATCAAAGTTCTCCATAACATGAATCACCATAGCTAGCCAACTTTATCTGGAATTCCTCCATAACATATATCCTCTACTCCAGGTAGTTCTGTATCTTCCTTTCTACTCCTGAAAAGTATGTTGATGTCTTCATGTCTTTCATTATCATTCTTTGTCCTAACATTCCATGCTCTATGTTCAAAAGTACATTCTGGCTCTAAAATTCTGGAATCTATGATCATACCCAACTTTTATGTCTATATTTGGAGCTACTATTTGCACTACATTCTATGTTCAATATATTTTTTAGTTCAGGAATTCTATGCTCTCTAAAAGATGCCCAACTCCCTATTTCCAGTAAGTTGCTCTCAAATATTGAAATTAAATAGAAATTGGTCATATTCTTTCCTCTTTTTAGAATAACCACTGAAAGTTCTCCCTTAGCTCAGAATAATTACAAACTCAGACCCTAATATAGAGGTTATGTAGCAAGTATTTGTGATACTTACTCCCAGAAATAAATAGCTAGGAACTCCAGGGATAAATCAAGGGACCAATGGGGAAAAACAAAATGCATCATCTGAATTAATATTTCCCAATGTCTTTGAATTCTCTCTTCAATTGTTCTTGAAGAAAACTCTAATATACCTTCAATGGTGTTTAAAATATTTTATTATATATATAATTTATATTATATATACATAATTTTTTATATTTTAAAAAATGTTTTGTGAAATATTAAACTTTTTTCTCCCTCTCATTTCCCCCCACCCATGGAAGGAAAGACAAAAGAAAAGAAGGAAGGGTGAGAGGGAGGAAGAAAGAATGAAGAAAGAAGGGAGGGGAGAAAGAAATAGAAAACCTTTTGTATTATGTAAGCATCATCAAAGAAAAAATTTTCCATATTGGGAGCATCCAAAAATTCATTTCTCATTCTATGTGTAAGTCCATCATCTCCTTATCATGAGGTGAGCAATGTTCTTCTTCATCAGTCCTCTGTAATCATAGTTGATCACTTCATTGATCAAAGTTATTCATTCAGAATAATTCATTTTTACAATACTGATATTATAATTGACCTCCTGGTTCTGCTCACTTCATTGCATCAGTCCGTACAAGTCTTCCCAGGCTTCTCTAAAACTATTTCCTTTTATCATTTCTTATACATGATAGTGTATAACAATATAACACAGCCCATTTGATGGGTTTTTTTTTTACTACTTTTTACTACTTTTACTACTTCCAAAAGAACTGCTACAAATATATTTTTTATATAGGACCTTTTCCTCTTTGGGATACAGACTGAGTAGCAGAATTGCTGAGTCAAAGAGTATATGTAGTTTAGTAATTTGGAGAGTATTATTCCAAATTGCTTCCAATAACGATGATGATGATCCATAGTTCCAACAACATATGTCAATGTACTTGCTTGTCTTTAGTACCTCCAACATTTGTCATTATCTTTTTTTGTTCCCTTTGCCTTTTTTTAAATATTATTGTTGGAATGAGTATCCACATGATTACCTACTGTTAATTTTTTTTTCTTTGGTGCTGTCTTCATTATCACGGCAGCCTAAACTGATCGATGCAAAGAACAAGCTGAAGAGCCATAGTGATGCAGATAGATTATCTGGAGCAGAGAAACCACCAGGATACTACATTGACTAGATATCACTGTGGCTGCAACAGGACAGGACTAGGCACCATAATATTGAAACAGACTACTATTATTTCATGAAATCGCTATGTAAAGAGAGAGACCAAGCCAGGAGCTGCTCGGAAATATCGACCACTAGTGAGATCAAGGTACAAGGCTGATCCCAACACACACATACACACACACACACACACACACACACACACACACACACAAACACACACACACACACTCAGAGTCTCACACACACACAAACACACACACACACACACACACACACACACATTTTCTCCATTTGTCTATAGTCAATCTCAGTGAGTTTTAAGCACTACCATTCTCTTTATTGTTTGCCTCAGCAATAGTCTGGGAAGCGATTGAGGGGCTGGCAGTGAGCAGTTTTGATATGTGACAGCTTTTTATGATTATTTTATTTTAATGAACCATGGGGCCATTAAAAAATCATTGTCTAAAACTTTTGAATCAGGCTTGTTGAATGAAAAACAACTTCCCAAATATGCTATGGAATAAAATTTCAGACTGATGTTAAGATCTTATTCCCTTACATCTATGTTATATTAATGCCAGTACCCAGTTGTCATGAAGAAGGAAATAGTATAAAAGTTCTAAAAGGTCATCCCAGGGTAACCAAAAGGGATACTCCATTCTTTGAAAAAGCCAATGTATGCACATTGAAAACTCTTTGATGAGACAAAAGTATTTCATAACCTATTTCCCCAACCTTCCAATCTTCTTACACCTTAAACTGCCTACTCCTTCTGCCTTAAGTATTTTTCAAATCTCTAACACTGGCCTCCTTTCTTTTTCTCAAACAAAACACTCCATTTCCCAATTCCAAGCATTTTCACTTGCTGTACCTCATACTCTCCTCCTTATAGCTCCTTTTCTTGACTTCTCTGACTTCCTTCAAATCAAAAAACAAAATCCCACCTATTACAGAAATCCTTTCTCAATCTCTTTTAATTCTGGTGCCTTCCCTCTGATGATCCAATTTGTTTTATATATATATAGCTTGTTTATAAGTAGTTGTTTTCATATTTATCTCTCTATTAGACTGTGAGTTCCTCAAGGACAATAAACTGGGTTTTTTTCTGGTTTTGTTTGTTTGTTTTTTTATCTCTCTTTGTATCCCCGTAGCACAGTATAATGTATCTCCATAGCATATATAGTAAGATGGTAAATAAATATTTATTGACTAACTGGTAGAATGAGGATAGTACTACCTGGTAATAAAAATATCTTTTCAATTCACTAGCTGATTAATTAACTTTGTTTAGATGCTGTAAAGAAGATCAACAAGATGGATGTGTGAAGTTATTGCTATGGCAATAACACAAGTTAACATGATACCCCTGATATTTATCAGAAAGGTTAATAAATATGAATAATTTTTTAAAGAATGTATATAAATTCCAATGCCAAAATGAAAAGTTCAGAATCACTAATAACAAGAGAAATATGGATTAAAACAACCCTAACGCATCACCTCACACCCATGTTACTACTAAAGATATTAAAGGATGGGATAACTTATTGATGGGTAATCTTTGATTTCCTAAATCTCTAAGTTATGTAACTTGGTTCAGCCATTCTTGGAAATAATTTGTAATTAAGTAGGGAAATAATATATTTTTCATATCCATTGTCCCTAGATATTCTTTTTCTTCTTCTCTTCTTCTTCTTCTTCTTCTTCTTCTTCTTCTTCTTCTTCTTCTTCTGCTTCTGCTTCTGCTTCTTCTTCTTCCTCTTCTTCTACCATTACTATTACTTCTAGTACTACTACTAGTACTGCTCCTCCTCCTCCTCATACTACTACTACTACCTCTATTACACTACTACTTATACTGCTTACTACTATTACTATGTTGTTATTTAATTGTGTCTAATTCTTCATGACCTTATGGATAACAGAAAGCCCATACCACTAATAGGATTTTCTTAGCTAAGACATTAAAGTTGTTTAATATTTCCTTCTCTAGTGGATTAAGGGAAACAGAGGCTAAATGACTTTCTGAGGGTCACAAAACTCATAAGTATCTTAGATCAGATTTAAACTCATCTTCCTGACGTCAGGTCCAAGATTCTATTCACTAAACTACCCAGCTACTTCTCTACTACTATACCACAATGAAATTGATGGCAAGAGAACACTTATCACAAATAATAATAATAACAATATTTTTTAAGAAACAAACTGGAAATAAATTATGTGTCCTTGATTTGGGAATGACTGATCAAATTGTAGGATAGGAATTTATTACAATAATATGGAACTTTAAGTAATAGCAAAAATAAAGAATCTGGAGAAATGTGGGGCACAGGGATGAAAACAGTCTAAAGAAAAATATAACCAGTTATTGTGACAATGTAAACAAAGTCAACAGGGAAGGACAATAAAACTTTGCTCAAATACAACAGTAAAAAAATTACCATATCAAACTTAATAATGCCCTGTTTCTCTCTGATAACAAGTGATAAACTAAGATTTTTTCAGGGAGAGGAGCTGAAGTATGGAGGGAGATGCTTTATAAGCCAGTTGATTTGGCATTTGTTGGGAAATGTTGATAATGCCAAAAGAAAAAAAAAGAATGGATTACTCTATCTTAAAAATGAAATCAAAGGAGATTAAAACTATATATTTCAGAGGAATAAAGGATATCTATAGGAGAATCAAATAAAAATGAAAGAAAAAATACAAGGTTTAAAAAAAAGAAATGAAAAAAGCAATCAAATAAAACAGAGAGGTGATAGTGGAGCAAAGCAGTATAAGAAAGATTTTGTCTCATTAAACTACAGCTTTTTCCTCCTTCCCCCAATCTACACAATCCAGTGTAGACTGCTCCACACAGCCCACCTCAAAAAGCACAATTAATGTTCATGCAACGCCTTGGGAAGAAGCTCTGAGAAAGGAAACAATTTGCATTTTTCATTTCTTTTTTTAACTGTCATTTTTTTTCCTCTCAATTTTAAGGACCAGCAGCACTTGTTTAATCTTGAGAGTGGAGAAGTAATCATATTTAGGGATTTCTGAGCATAAGAAGATTCGAATAAAAAAATTAAAGGGGGAAAAAGTTGTTGGTTGTTTGTTTGGGGAGAGGAGCAGGATAATTAGGAGTAATGCCTTGAGGAAAATATTTTCTTATCCTTAGGAGTTTCTAGAAATTTTTTGATGGGCATATTTTGGGTCAGCTAATCATAGTATACTAGAATGTCAGAGTAAAAGGGACTCAGAGATCAAAGAATACAGCCCACAACTGCAGCAGTTTCGACCTTTAATATACTGTTATCCTATGATCTCTAATTCTTTTTCCTTAGACATTGTTATTTAAGTGTTCCAACTCAGCAGGGATTCCTGCTATTCTGCTCCCTTTCCTTTGTGTATCTAAGCTCTTTCTGACTTCCTTGCAACTTCACCACCTTAATTTCTCAGAATCCACTTAAGTTCTAGAAGCTTTGCATCCAGTGTCAAGTCCCATGTATCAGACACAAAGCAACTCTCTATTCTCTCCCTCTGACTCACAGAAACCTTGGCTTTTCTGTGCAGCCAGTGCAGTCAGATACAATACCAAATGATGAGTCCTTTCTTCTCATTCAATTTGACACTCAGTCATTGGGCAGAAGCTGTGAAAGGAGGGGCTTCTGTCTCTGGGACTCCTGAAGTGGGCTCAGTCAGCATAGGCAGCAACCTGTAAACTGAAACGAACACAATCATTCTCCCTCTCCCTCTCTCTCCTTCCCTCTCTCCTTCTCTTTCTTTTTCTCTTTCTTTCTCTTCCTCTATTATCTTCTCTCCCTCCCTCCCTCTCTCTCTCTCTGTGTCTCTCCTCTCCTCCCTTCTCTCCTCTCTCTGACTCTCTCTCTGTCTCTGTCTCTCTGTGTTTCTCTCTGTCTCTCTCTCCCTCCTCTCCCCTCTCTGTCTCTGTTTCTCTCTGTCTCTCTATATATCTCTTTCTTCCTCTATCTCTCTCTCTCTTTCTCTTTCTCTCTCTCTCTCTCTCACTCTCTCTCTGTCTCTCTGTCTCTCTCTGTCTCTGTTTCTCTGTCTGTCTATCTGCCTGTCTCTCTGTATCTGTCTTTGTCCCTCTCTCCCCTCTTTCTCCTTCCTCTCTGTCTGTCTCCTTCCTTTCCTCCCTCCTCTCTTCTTCCCCCCTCTTTCTTTATCTCTTTGAATCTGTCTCTGAATCTGTCTCTGTCTGTGTTTTTCTCTCCCTCTCCCTCTCCCTCCTCCCCTCCCTCCCTCACTTTTTTTTCTCTAACTCTACTTGAGAGATAATCAAAAAATCCGTCATCTATCAGGGATCCCTTTTTTTGTCTGCATAACAAGTCAGCCATCAATGGATGATATAAAGAATTCCTCCTCGTCTTACCAGCTTATGGCGGAAGATCCCTACCGAAAATACTGGAATAGCACCGAGGACTACTTAACTTTCTTCTGTGGCCCCCGGAGAAGTCATTTATTCCTGCCCATGACAGTGGTGTATGCATTGATCTTTGTGGTTGGGGTCACTGGCAATCTCTTAGTATGCCTGGTGATTCTGAAACACCAGACTATGAAGACACCTACCAACTATTACCTTTTCAGCCTGGCCATCTCAGACCTGTTGCTTCTGCTCTTCGGGATGCCATTAGAAATCTATGAAATGTGGTATAATTACCCATTTCTGTTTGGACCTCTGGGTTGCTACTTCAAGACTGCTCTCTTCGAAACAGTGTGCTTCGCATCCATCCTGAGCGTGACCACAGTCAGCGTGGAACGGTACGTGGCCATCCTCTATCCCTTCCGAGCCAAGTTGGAGAGTACACGACGGCGGGCCCTGAGGATCCTTGTCATCCTCTGGGTCTTCTCCATCCTTTTTTCCCTGCCTAACACAGGCATACATGGCATCAAGGTCTATCACTTCCCCAATGGAACTTTGATCCCAGAATCAGCCATCTGCACTGTGGTCAGACCCATGTGGATCTACAACTTCATCATCCAGGTGACTTCTTTCCTCTTTTATGTCCTGCCCATGGCTGTCATGAGCATTCTCTACTATCTCATGGGACTGAGAGTGAGTATTTGTTCTTTTGTCTCTCCAGGGGAACTTTTCTTCTCATTTCTCTTATTACAGGATTCGTTCATTCATTTGTTCAACATCCATTCATTGTATTTGTTATAAAAGTAAAGGGGGGAAATCTGCTCCCTACTACTTCTTCCTTACAGCTCTTTGTCTCTTGTGCTAACTGCTTCTAACTGTTCAGTAGCTGTTATAGTGTCATAGACTAAAACAAAGGAGCAGAATTTCAGGTACAAAATCCCTTGACAAAAATTTCATGGCATCCAAGTTGCTTTTTTGATTTAAATGTCAGGTGAAAATGAAGGATAAGCATGCATGAAATTGCATTTAATATCTATTCTGTAGTATGTATGTGTCTATGTGTGTGTGTGCAAAACAGGCAAAAATTGGAGAGTAAAGAAAAATAGAGATAGACAAATACAATGACAGAGACTGAAACAAACACCAAAATAAAAAGAGACTGATGGAAAAGAGAAGACATATGGAAGGGGAAGAAATGGAGAATGAAAAGAGATGGATCAAAGAAAGAAACAAGAGATAGACAAGGATTGATAATAAATTATAGAGTAATGAGGGAGAGATAAAGAAATGGATAAGCAAAGAGAGAGATAGAATGGTAGATTAGATAGATAGATAGATAGATAGATAGATAGATAGATAGATAGATAGAT
>JAJPUD010009408.1:61245-75271 GCA_023553655.1 Myrmecobius fasciatus
GATAGATAGATAGATAGATAGATAGATAGATAGATAGATAGATAGATGTTATTTAGAGAGTTTTATAGACAATGAGAAAAATGGAACAGTAAGGAAATATTGAGAGATAGGGCAAAGAAAGTTTGAGAGAGATAGAAAGGGCCAGAGAAAGACAGAGGAAATAGTTGAAGAAGGAAGGACAGAGACATCTTATATTTAACACAGAGAAAGGTGAGAAATATTAAGAAATTAATTTATTCTTTCCTTCTTTTTTCATGGTCATAGACTCATTTTCCTTTTCCTAATTTCCTTTCCCCAAACACTGATTTACAATTTTCTTTGTAGCAGAAATTTTCAGGAGGAAAATTCAAGAAAAGATCTATGCTTACAATGACATTTTTCTACTATAAGATAAAGAATTAAAAAGCATATTACTGTAAAAAAATCAACCCTCTGTAACCTCTTTTCTTTTTAATGAGCTGAGTTAAGTCAAAGGAAGAAGAAGATATTAAATTAAATAAGAAAAGAATGGGTTTATCGTATTTGTGTTATGTGTTCTATTAAGATACCACAGATTCTATTATCTGACTTAATATGTTCCCTTCTCTGTTTGTCTTTAAGCGATGTGAATAAGGCCAACAACCAGGCCTGGGGATTGTGAGATTGGTCTCAATAGTATAATTCTCCTGGAGGTGAATGTCTAGGTGTTGTCTAGACAGCAGGAATGGGACCGAGTAGACAGACTTCTGTTCTTTCAGGTTTTTCTTAGAAAACACATTGACTCACTGAAAAATTGCCTTGAAGAAGTAAATCATTGAGACTGCCCTATTCCTCCTCCTTCAAAAGCAAAGTTAGGAGAGGCTAAATTTTGAATAAATATATTGTAACTATAAGAAATTGTGGCAGCTTGGGCAAGAGACTCCCCTCTCTAGGAATCAGTTTTCTGCTATGTAAAATATGAAGTATATATTATATGATTTCAAAGATCTGCCTTTTAATGTTCTATGTTCAAAGGACCCTTCTATCTTTAAAATTCTATTCTTCATATTCTAAGAGCTGACACATAGTGTACAGAGTAGGTACTTAATTCATATGTGTTGAATTTTCATTTTTAGTTAGACACCTTCAACAAATTCAACAGCGTTATCGAGCACATGCTGTTTACATGCAAGACAATTTGCTAAGGCCTGGGTACCGATCAATCAGCAAGCATGGATTAAGTGCCTGCTATGTGTCAGATACACAAAACAAACAAGCAAAAAACGTTCTTCTCCACCATTAGTTTACATTAAATTTGTTCTAATTATCTATAAGCCAAAAATGTTTTGTTGTTGTTCAGTCATATCCAACTCTTTGTGACCCTATGGACCCTATTGTTCATGGAGTTTTTTTGGCAAAATTATTGGAATAGTTCTCCAATGAGTTAAGGCAAATGGGGAATAAGTGATTTGCCCAAAGTTACACAGCTATTAAGTTTCTGAGACAAGATTTGAACTCAGGTCTTCTTGACTCCTTTAAGCCATCTGGCTGTCTCCTTTACTGAAAACATGGAACTGACCAAAAGCTTAATGGGAAATTTTCAAGTTGGCAACTAGTTAACCACTTCTGAGAGATGTTATATAGTGAACTCCTGCTCAGATATATACAGACCAGCAGACCTAGTCCCTGCTCTCCCAGAGACACAAGGTAAGACTCATTTTTCCACTCCCTACCTGTCCAAATCATTAGATAATGGCCTAGAAGGAGACATGCTCAGAACAAGGGTTATTCCTTTTCTGCTTCATTTTCTTCAACTATAAAATGAATTGTTATGAGGGAAAAAGTGAGATAAATTTTAAAGATATATGCCTTGCATGTAGTAGGTGCTTTAGAAATACTGTTTATTACTATCATTATTACTTGTCCTTGGCTAACAGGGGCTAGAGAATCAGACAATCACAGAATGTGAGAGCTGAATGTTCTTTCAATAGAGAACACAAAATGCCAGGGTTAGAAGGGATATTATCTTTTTTTTTCCTTTTGTATCCCCCAGCACTTAGCACAGTGCCTGGCATGTAGTAGATGTATAATAAATATTGATGGATTGATTGATTTTAGAAAACCAGAACAAAAGATGTAGAAGAAAACAAAACCTTAGAGATCATCCAGTGATTAGAACAGTGCCTGGTCCATAGAAAGCACTTAATACATGTTTGATGACTGACTGACCTAGTTCAACAAATTCATTTTAAAGATAAAAAACAGACCAAGAATGGTAAAGTAGAACATCTGAGGGAGGAGATAGATAATTGCTTAGGAGTAATAAAATCTGTAAGCATTTGTTTGCTGCCCTCAGTATTCTCATCTCTCCAACTCCTAGTCTATTAAAGAAAAAAGATCAAGAGCACCAGCCCTGAAGTCAAGAGGACCTGAGTTCAAATCTGGTCTCAGACACTTAACATTCCCTAGTTGTGTATCCCTGGGCAAATCACTTAACCTCAACTGCTTCAGCAAAAAGCAAAAAAAAAAAGAAGAAAGAAAGAAAAAAGAAAGAAAAGAAAAGAAAAGAAAAGAAAAAAGATCAGAAAGCCAAGATATCTAGAGAAGTAAAAAGTGGTTTGGGCCTAATTTTGGAGTGGCTGCCTCAGTAACAGAGAATAGGCAAATTAATTATCCAAAGTTACATGGATCATAAGTGCAAAAAACTCAAACTCAAATCTTTCAGCTCCAAATTCAGGATTCTTTCCACAGAATCTCAGAGCTAGAAGGATATTTAAAGTCCATCTAACCTGCCATACTTAGCTCACAGATGAGAAAACTAAGGCTTAAAAGATATGAATTGACCATAGTCTTAAGGTGAATTAAGAAAAGAGCCAAAATAAAAACCCAAGTTTTTCTGAAACCTGTCTGATTCAGCACTATATAGATATAGATATAGATATAGATATAGATATAGATATAGATATAGATATAGATATAGATATAGATATAGATATAGATATAGATATAGATATAGATATAGATATAGATACATATAATTCTTCTTCCTAAGATGTCAAAGAATCAGAAATGTGCCTTCTTTGAAATATATTAAAAATGGTTTTCATGTGGAATGTTTCTTGGCTGAATGCTGGGATCTAATCTTAGTTATTTTCTTCCTATAGAGCACATCTATCCACTTTTCTTAAATAGCAAAGAGATTGCTTGAATGAAATATACCTGATTATCAAGATTCTCTCTACTGAAGACCAGTGACTGTGTCAGCACTGGCTGTGAATGGAACTTTGTAAATGCACTTGTGATAACTCAGCTTAGGAACATTGCCCAGTGTCTGACTTTTCAAAGAAAGCCAATTATTTCAATTGTATAAAACTTTGTCCATATCTAATTTTTCTTTACTATATAACATAATTTCACAAAGTTTTTCATTTTTTCCTTATTAGTATAATACCTAACAATAGGTATTATGTCCTATCTGGGCCTCTGTTTTGCCATCTAAAATTTAGGATTTAGAGTATGTGAATGCTAAGATCCTTTTTTAGCTTAAATATTCTATGCTCCATGTTCAAAGGTCCCTTCCAGATGTGGTATTCCATGTTCAAATTATAAAATGGAATGTCAGAGCTGAAAAGCACTTTAGAACTAAAGACTAGAATTTCAGGTGGAAATCAAAACAGAACATAAAATATTTGAACTGGATAAAACAAAGGAAATCATAGGTCTAGAATGTTGGAGCTAAAAAGGGTTCTTATGATAATAATAGATGGAATTAATAGAATACTTGCTATGTGCCAAATATCCTAGTGTTTTTACAATTATTATCTTTTCGGATCCTCAAGTTCCAAAATTAAAAACAATACAATAGAATGAGGGGGAGAAACCACTAGATATAAAATCGGGAGAGACACAGATTCAAATCCTGTCCTCCACCTTTATCAGATATATGACTATGTATAGATAAGTCAATTAGTCTTCCTAAATCTTAATTTTTCAGTCATGTCTGACTCTTGTTAACTCCATTTGAGGTTTTCTTGGCAAAGATGTCAAAGTGTTTTGCCATTTCCTTATAATGCTCATTTTACAGAAGCAAACAGGGGTAAGTAACCTGCCCAGTGTCACAATGTAAATAAATGTCTCAGGCTAGTTTTGAACTCTAATAAGTCTTCCTGACTCCAGGCCTGACATTTCTATCAGCTTGCACCATCTAGCTGCCCTAGAGCATCAACTTGTTTATCTGTAAATGGGGATAGTAACATAGAACCAATTTCACAGGATCATTGCAGGGATCAATGGAAATAACAGATGTAAAACACCTTAAAAACTTTCAAGAACTACATAAAAGTTCATTATCAATTCTAAGTAATAAATTATAAGATCTTTTCCAGGTTTAAATATTATGCTATACGACTCCTATCTCTAATCTTCTGTGGTCTATGTTCTAAGGTCCTTTCTAGGGCCATTGTTCTATAATTCTGGTCATGACTGACACAGCCTTTAGCCTGATAGTAAGATGCCCAGATGACATACATTAATGACAGAGATAATAAAAGAGACATAGATTTAGAGTTGAAATGAACATGAGAATCCATTTAATTCAGTACTCTCATTTTACAAGTTTTATAAATGAGAAACTCACCTAAAGTCACATAGGTAGTAAGAAACAGGCAGGATTTGAATCCAGGTCATCTATCCAGAGCGAAGATCTGTTGCTTGACCATCTAGGTCTCACTCTACCAAACCTTATAATATTCCCCTTTTTAATTTCTTCTGAATGCTTTCATTTCAGCTTCGAGGAGACCAATCTCTTGAGGCCGAAGAAATGGCTGCAAGTGTTCAGAGACCCTCCAGAAAATCAGTCACAAAGATGCTGTGTAAGTTGTCAGGCCTCTAATTTAAACAAAAGCAAAAGAGAAGAAAATGAAATGAAGTGGAAGAAATATTTGGCAGTGGGTAGGGAGGGCATCCTTCATTAAGGAGAAATGCAAAGTCTCATTGCTGGGCTACAAAATTTAACTTCCCAAAGCCAAGATAGAGAGATGTCATTCAATAATAGTTCATCTGAAAAATTCTGTGAAAGTTTCAGTGGACTACAAACTCAGTATTAAAAAATACCATTATATGATAGGTAAAATAATAAAATAAAATAAATAATAATAAAAAATAAAAAGAAGAACTACTATATTCCTAGGACAGAGGCATTAGTGTCCAGCAGAAAACAGTAATAGTCCTTTTGTACTCTTCCCTGATCAGAACTCATCTCAAGGATTGTGTTCACATTCTTGGGGACCATTCAGTCAACTAGCATTTATTAAGCATATTATGTTTCAGGCACTAAACTAAACAATACATTATAAGGAATATATTGGTAAGGTGAATATTTTGATAAAAAATGAGGAATATATAAAAGAGGAAGAATGAAGTGGTAAGGGATTTCAATATCATGACATCTTGTTATTTAGTCATATCCAACTCACCATGACTTCATTTGGAGTTTTCTTGGCAAAAATGCTGGAGTGGTTTGCCGTTTCCTTTTCCACCTCACTTTACAGATGAGGAAACTGAGGTAAAGAGGATTAAGTGATTATCCCAGCATCACACAACTGATAAGTGTCTAAGGCTGGATTTGAACTTAGGAAAATGAATCTTCTTAACTCCAGGTACATTGCTCTATTCATTGTATCATCTAGCTGCCATATATCATACAATTTAAGAACCATTTGAAAGAACTAATAATATTTTGCGTGGTGAAAACCTAGTGAGGACAGATTTGTCATCTCTGCATATTTGAAGGTAAAAAAGGACCTGGACTTGATTCTGCTTGGCCCTGAAAATCAGAATTAAGAACAACAGGTGAAAATTTCAGAGAGGCAGATTTAGGGTCAATATAAAGAATGACTTATTTCTAACTATTAGAGCTATCCAAAAATAAAATGGGCTGTGTCTGGAGGTAATGAGTCATCATCTCAATGGATAGGGTCAAATAAGTGCTAAATGGCCACTTTCAAAAAGGTTGTTGGGGGGATTTTGTTCAGGTAAAGAATGGATTAGATGAACTGTACAAGTACCTCACAATTCTGTGATTCTGTCCTAAGGCTGGAATCACTCTAGTTTCTATTTCGGCGTGAAGACCTCACATAAATGTTTTATATTCTGTGTTCTCTTGCCTCTAACATTCTAGGTTCTTTGTTCCAAAAAATACCTAGATGGTAAAGGTGGAAAGAGCTCTAGTCCTGAAGTCATGAAGATCTAAGTTCAAATTCAGCCTTACACACTTAGCTATGTGATCCTGGGCTAGTCACTTAACATTTCTTTGCTTTAGTTTTCTCATCTATAAGATGAGGATAATAATATCTGCCTCCAAGAGTTGTTATGAGAACCAAATGCAATAATAATTATAAAGCACAGTGCCTGGCACATGGTAAGTGCTATATAAATGTTAGCCATCATTATTAAAGTTCCATTCCCTTCTGATATTCTAGGTTCTCTGATTACCTTTGACCTGTCCTTTTAACTCTGACATTCCCTGTGTTGTGAATCCTTTTCTTTGTTCTATAATTTAAGTAATAGAAAGTTTTATAGTCTTCCTAAATCCAAGGACCCAGTTCTAAGTGTAGCATAGCCAAATATAAAAGCCACAGTAGTATTGATATCTATGATCTCTTTATAATCCTGAGAAAAAAATATATTTAAAACTCTCAATACATCAGTTTTCCAATCTGTAAATAATAATAATAATAATAATACATTATCTCCCAGAACTACTTTATCATCCTTTAATCACAAATACTTGAGCATAACTATAGGTCTTTTGAGCTCTTCAAATTTGTTATGTATTGATTACAGTGAGACTGTACATAAAGTTCTTGTGAGTCATAAATACTATAAGCCTTTTATCATCAAACAAGAAGTAGATGTTCATATTGTTATCAGTTTAAAAATAAATGTATGGAGAACTGTATGTCAAAATAAGCTCTCCACCAGTCTCTGTGTTCAGATTTGGAAATTTTAAAATTATAATGGCAGAGGGATTGTCATAGGGGAAAAAACAAGTAATAAAAATGAGTATAATGTGAGATATATAATATTAATCTAAAATGTAAATTCATTAAATTTTGTATGTTATATAGATATATGGTATAATATTATTCTGATAAAAATATATGTTCTAACAATATTCTGTGATAGAATTATTCAAAAAAATTGATTTATATTATGTTCAAATGCTAGGCTATTAGAATTAGAAGGGCCTTAGACCATGTTGCATAGCATTGCATAGCTAGAACCTTTTTTTTTTTTTTTTTTGCTTTTTTCTGAGGCAATTGGGGTTAAGTGACTTGCCCAGGGTCACACAGCTAGGAAGTGTCTGAGACCAGATTTGAACTCAGGTCCTCCTGACTTCAGGGCTGGTGCTCTAACAACTGCGCCACCTAGCTGCCCCCTATAGATGGAACTTTTGAAAACTGATTATCAGATCTAGAAGGGACATTGAAGAGCAGAATATAGAACATCAGCTGGACAGAAAGAGCCCTCAAATATAAACTATTAGGCCAATTTCTTAGGGTAATCATAGATCTCATATAATGGATTGACTAGAGATATTTGTTCATTATTTTTTGTTTTCTTTCCCACTTCATCTGACCTTTTTCAACTTCCTTTTCACCAATCTATTCCAGTCATCTTGGTCTTGGTATTTGCTATCTGCTGGACTCCATTCCACATTGACCGACTCTTCTTTAGCTTTGTGGAAGAATGGACTGAATCTCTGGCTTCAGTATTCAACCTTATCCATGTCATATCAGGTAAGCTCAGTAACATTATTGATGTAGTGTCCAACTGTGTTTAAATCTTCTTACCTAAACTATTAGACTCTGGATATTCTACATGGGTTATTAACTATAAATTTGATTTTTAATATATTGATAACTGATTGTTAGTATAATTGGTTTCCTTTTTAATACTCTTTCTTTTACTTTATGTATTTCATTGGAATTGACAAAGCCTTTTAAGACATCACCATACTTGCCTCAAGTTACTTTTGGTCCCCTTAAAACTTTGATTCACTGAACTTCATTGTGTTATAAAATTTATAACAATAAAGAATCAGGTCATTTCATTTAACAGATGGTTTTTGTTCTGGGGAGCCACATTATTGCTATCAATAATAATAGTGCACATTTTCCCAAATGCATTCCAGTTCATTCCATTCTCCTTATTTAATTCTATATGTAACTTATTGTCCAAATTCAGTGCTTGTCCCAGATATGCATGCTGATGTGCTAACATGATGGACTAACCATCAAAGTGCATGTCAAAGTATAAAAAAGAAGTCAGTCTGAATTACAGTTTTTCTTGTGTATAATCATGTATCTCACTGAGGAAACCCTTTAATATTCTACCTTTGAGAAATTACAATATCTTCTACAAATAGGAATATCTAAAGAATCTCTCCAACTATAGGTAATACCTCTTGGGAATTTTATTATCCACTCATAAGGAAAGAGTATGATAGGGAATGGAATGGAGTCATCTAGAGCAGGGCTGTGTTTAGAAAATGAAGCAGGAATTCTTTGTTTTAAATTGTTTTCAGGGAACCTCAGCAGGAGGATTATTGTAGCCACTTATTCACTGAAAATGGAAGTTTCCAATGAAGGATTTCAATACATGTATAACAAGAGAGACACATACATCTCTCTTCCTCTAAAGCTTAATTTACTATTTCTACCTTGGGAATTTGTACATTAATTAACTAAGTAAAGATCAAAAAATCAACTTGACTAGTGGAAGCCAACAAGCTCAAGTCAAGTTCCTGAAGGGGCTCCCTTTCATCTCTTTCTTTTTGATCTCTAAGTGTATGGTTGGTAATTCTGATCGGATCATTTTGTCATCTCAGTTAGAGTCTTGTACAATGAATTATCCCTTTATCAGTGAGATCACAAGAATAAGGCATTAGTGTATTCAATTAAAGGACTAAATTCTCCTTAGAACCAGTTCATATCACAGGCATTCAGAGTGACCACACCCCAATAAAACCATATCAGCAGATGGGATAAACTAAGTTAAAAGTAACTGAAAGACCCAAACCTGTTGGTAAATTAGAGGGAACCAAGCATGTGAAGACTGAATGGGCAAATGAGAACAGTTTTTTTTCCAAAGACCATGAAGTCAGCTTAAGTAGGCTCTGTGGAGTACTTAGAGCTTGGTTAGACATCAAAGATAACAAGGTCATCCATTGTATCTTATAACATTACCAATTGTCCTGACTTTGGTCTTGCCACTGGATTTGCAATAACTCTGGAAGAGACAGTGAAGCTCATGACTTTGTGCAACTCTGTCTCACGTAAATCCAGTTCACATGCAAGTCAAGATATTATCCATAATGTCATTGGTTCTTTTCTAAATGAAGGAAAAACAAGCAACAATTACAGTATTCTCTGCTTTTAAAACTTTTCAATGGCTTCCTATTGTCAGATGAATAAAATATAAATACCTTGTCCTGATATTCAAAACTTCACACAACCTAGGACCATTTCACTTTTCCAGCTTTTTTTCATGTGACTCCATTCCACATACTCCATGTTTCAAGTAAACTAGAAAGCTTTTCTCTTCTTCTCATCATTATCTTCTTCCTGTCTTTGCTCAAACTACTCCCTTGCTTCTGAAATGTCCTTCCATTCCTCTTTCACTTGAAATCCTCCCCATCCTTCTAGATATAGTTGAAGTATTTCTCCCATGAAACATTCAGCAAAATCCTCCCCAATCTTCATTTGGAATTATCTTGACCACCCTGATCCTCATATAACCCATTGTGTCTCTGATGGATCTATCCATGTTCCACATGATATTATAAATATTTTAGTAATTATCAAGTATAGATTATTATATGGCTAGTGAAATATGCAACTTCTCAGAAGAATTAAAAAACTAAGTATCACAGAGGAGAAGTACGTGGTGGGTTTGATTAGGGTATAATGAATAGCCAATGAGAAAGGCCAAAGAAGATTAGGAAAAAAAATCAAAGAATTATACAATAGGAAGAAAAGATGAGTTAATCAGATGGCAAAAATGGGGGATTACAGAAGGACAGCCATAGTGCTCCATTAGTGTCACCATGATGTGTGGAGAAAGAGAGTGAGGCTTTCAGCATGTGAGATGGATCCCCAAGTTTGAACATCTGGTTGGATGCTTACTAATTGTATAATCTTGGGAAAGTCACCTAGTCTCATTAAGTCTCAGTTTTCTCACCTGTATAATTCAAGGACCTGACTACATGCTTTATAAGAAACTCTAAATCTATAATCCTAAAACATGAGTAAGAGTAGCTAAGTAGTACAGTGGAGTCAGTAAGACCTGAGTTCAAATCTAGTCTCAGAACCTTACTAGTTCTGTGACCCTAGGTAAGTCACTTAACCCTATTGCCTCAGTTTCCTCATCTATAATAGAGAAGGCAATGGCAAACCACTCCAGTATTTTTGCCAATAAAATCCCAACTGGGGTCACAAGAGTCATACATTACTAAAACACCTGAACAGCAACAATTTTTAAAAATGGATGAGTGTCTCAGGATTGGCAGATATGAAAAGGTTGCAACCTGCACCATTGGAGATAACTCATGAATAGATGATATCAGAGATTCATTTGAGTAATATTCATTATGTTTCATATTCCATAATAATAACTGCCCCTCTTTCATCTTCCTCTGAGGTGTCATCATGGCCTAAAGTGGAGCCTGAGTTTTCCAGTGTTATGAGAATGTTGCAAAAGTCCTGGTAGCTACTTCTAAGTATGAAACACTTTGAGTCCAAGCTCAGTGATAAGCTAGGCTAAGGAATAACCTGGAGCTTAGGAGATATTCATATTCAGAAAGCTGATCACAAAATGAAAAACTCTTTTAGGCTGTTATTACTCTATTAGGGCAAATGAGCCTTGTAAGGTGCATCAATGAGGAGAGGGCATGCACAGATGAAATCATTGGTCCTGGAAGTTCACCTTTATGGAGGGCTCAGAGACTTTCAAAGAATATTCCTCCTGCATCCTTCTGAAATATGTCATGCAAGGATTATCATCCCCATTTTATAGATGAGGGAACAGAAGCCGAGACAGATGAAGTGACACACAACTAGTAATTATTGGAGTAAAAGAAGTGTGAGAATTTAACTCAGATTTTCTGATTACCGTAATTCTTTCAAGGTAAAGTCTTTATCTTTTCATCTTCCAGGATCACTTACACATTGTATAAGCTTTATGAATAGTAGTTGACTAAAATTAAAATACTTTTCTTAGATAACTACCTGACAGTTACCCTCCTTCCTTTCCCTTTCTATCTTTTCTTCTTTCTGCCTATGTCTCTAGGTGTTTTCTTCTACCTGAGTTCTGCTGTGAACCCCATCATTTACAACCTGCTCTCTCACCGATTCCGTGCAGCTTTCCTAAATGTGGTCTCCCCCTTGTGTAAGCACTGGCACCCAAAGCATTCTCTAAGTGACCACTCTGCTCCTCAGGACATCTTCCTGCATCGGGAGTGCCATCTTGTGAACGACGAAATCAATTCCACATTTCTTCACAGAACATCAATCCACAGCTCTCATTTGTCCACTATCCTCTGAACTCCAAAGCCAAGGTGACACACGGTGAAATCTATGACTTTTGAATAGCTGCATATCCAGGTGCCATGATCTTTATAACATTTAGAATTCAGTATTAAGGAGTTCAATACTTGCCATAAGGTTACATTTGATTTCCTATTGCCTTCTCCTTTGAAAATGCTATCTTTTATATAAGAAGATGGTTATTATTTAATAAGGTAATGTGTTCAATCCATTAGTGGGGGGTGGCCAGCAGAGAAGCATCAGCACTCTTTAATTAGTCACTGTTGTAAACAATAACCAGGGCTGGTCCTGCAAATAATTTGTATGATTCAAACAGGCAAAGGAATGAATTTGCTGGTCAAAAATCTCACTCCCAGTTCCAAGTATTTATTATCATAGCTTCATCCCTCAGATTTCAATTTTTGTGAAGCTCATATTTAGATGCGAATCTCTCTGAAGAGGATTGGAACTTAAAATTGCAGATTAAAAATTTGAAGATCTGTTAAGTTTTAGTCAAAATTGGACCCACAAAGATAGAAAGATAAGGGAAGCAGGGTACCAGACAGATGAAATAATGGGAGAGAAGATAATGACACTGAGAGAGATAAAAGGGTGCAAAAGATAAATTTGTGTATAGGGATAATGAAATAATGGAAAGAGCTTTAGGCTAAACAACCAGAGAACTATGTTAAAAATCCCACCTCTGATATTTGCAGCTTTTGTGACCTTAGACAACTCATTACATCTCTGCAAGTCTCAGTTTATTCTTTTGAAAAATGGGTGTAACAAAATAATCTACTATCTATATCACAGGGATGTCAAGATGAAAAGAGATAATATATACGTTTTAAAAAAAGTTTTGTAATTTTTTTTCAATTTTTTTTATTTTATTTGCATAACATATGTGTGGGTAATTCTTCAACAATAACCCTTACATAGCTTTCTGTTACAAATTTTTCCCCTCAACTACCCACCCCTCCCCAACATGGCAGGATATCCACTACATGTTAATTATGTTAAAATATTGGCAAATCAAATATATGTATACATATTTCCAAAGTTATCATTGTTGTGCAAGAAAAATCTTATCTACACAAAAGATATATCAGATAAAGGAAACACAATGTAAGCAAACATCAATCAAGGAGTATGAGAATGTTATGTCCACATTTCACATCCCTCTCTGGGTGTAAATGGCTTTCTTCAGTAAACAATTGGAGGTGGTTTGAAACATTTCATTGTTGAAGAGAGCCATGTGCATCAGAATTAATCGTCATATACTTCTGTTGTTGCCGTGTATAATGATCTCCTGGTTCTGCTCATTTCACTCACCATCAGTTCATTCAAGTCTCTCCAGGCCTCTCTGAAATCATCTTGCTGGTCGTTTCTTACAGAACAATAATATTCCATAATATTCATATACCATAATTTATTCAGCCATTCTCCAATTGAAGGGCATCTATTCAATTTCCAGTTTCTAGCCACTACAAAAAGGGCTGCCACAAACATTCTTGCACATGTGGGGCCCTTTCCTTCCTTTATGATTTCTTTGGGATATAAGCCCAATAGAAATGCTGCTGGGTCAAAGGATATGCACAGGTTGATAACTTTTTGAGCATAGCTCCAAATTGTTCTCCAGAATGGCTGTATCTGTTCACAGCTCCACCAACAATGCATCAGTGTCCCAGCCCTCCCACATCCCCTCCAACATTCATCATTAATTTTTCCTGTCATTTTAGCCAATCTGACAGGTTTGAAGTGGTACCTCAGGGTTGTCTTGATTTGCATTTCTCTGATCAATAGTGATTTGGAGCACCTTTTCATATGACTATAAATAGTTTTAATTTCATCCTCTGAAAATTGTCTGTTCATATCCTTTGACCATTTATTGATTGGAGAATGGCTTGAATTTTTATAAATATGAGACAATTCTCTATATATTTTAGAGATGAGACCTTTATCAGAACCCTTAAATGTAAAGATGATTTCCCAATTTATTCCTTCCCTCCTAATCTTGTCTGCATTGATTCTGTTTGTACAAAAACTTTTTAACTTAATATAGTCAAAGTTATCTATCTGGTTTTCAATTAAGAGTTCCAGTTCTTCTTTGGACATAAATTTATTCCATCTCCATAGGTCTGAGAGGTAAACTATATTACATTCCTCTAATTTACTTATAGTATCACTCTTTATATCCAGATTATGAACCCATTTAGATCTTATCTTGGTATGTGGTGTTAGGTGTGGGTCAAGCCCTAATTTCTTCCACACTAGTTTCCAGTTTTCCCAGCAGTTTTTGTCAAATAGTGAATACTTATCCCAAAAGCTGGGGTCTTTGGGTTTATCAAAAACCAAATTGCTATAGTTATTGCCTAGTTTGTCTTGTGATTCTATCCTATTCCACTGATCGACTACTCTATTTCTTAGCCAGTACCAAATGGTTTTGATGACCGCTGCTTTGTAATATACTTTTAGATCTGGTA
>JAJPUD010009409.1:0-21296 GCA_023553655.1 Myrmecobius fasciatus
TTTTTTTTTTTTTCTTTTCTTTTTATTTATTTACTTATTAGTATCTTTTCTAGTTATATGTAAAGGTAATTTTCAACATTTATTTTTGTAAGATTTTGAGCTCCAAATTTTTCTCCCTTCCTTCTTTTCCTCCCCCACCGAAAAACAGCAAACAATCTGATACGTTATCCTTGTACAATCATGTTAAACATATTTCCACATTAGTCATCTTGTGAAAGAAGAATCAGAGCAAAAGGGAAAAATAATGAGAAAAAAAAAAGGTAAGGTGGAAAATGGCCATGTGGTTACTCATTTTACGAAACTGTCCTTCACTTTTATTTTTATTTTTTTCTTCCATTTAGTTTAGTTATTTTTAATACACATTGTTTTATGAATCATGTTGGGAGAGAAAAATCAGAGTAAAAGAAAAAAAATGGGAGAGAAAAAAAAAGTAGAAAAAAGAAGTGAACATGGTATGTATTGATTTACATTCAATCTCCATAGTTCTTTTTCTGGATATAAAAGGCATTTTCTGTTCAGTCTATTGGGGCTGCTTTGGATGTCCTTCTTTTGCTGAGGCAATTGGGGTTAAGTGATTTGCCCAAGGTCAAACAGCTAGGATGTGTTAAGTGTCTGAGACCAGATTTGAACTCAGGTCTTCCTGACTTCAGGGCTGGTGCTCGATCCACTGTGCCACCTAGCTGCCCCTGTCCTTCACTTTTTTTTTTTTTTTTAATTAAAGCTTTTTATTTGTATAACATATGTATGGGTAGTTCCCCAGCCTTGATCTTTACAAAGCTTTCCATTACAAATTTTACCCCCAGTCCCCTCCCCTCCCCTACATGGCAGGAAGTCCACTACATGTTAACAATGTTGAAATGCTTGACAAGTTATGCAAGAAAAATCCTATCTACAAGAAAAAAAAAAAAAGAATCAGAGAAAGGCAACACAATGCAAGCAAATGTCAATAGAGATCATGAACATGTTATGTTGTGATCCATATTTCATATCCCTCTCTCTGGGTGTATATGGTTTTCTTCAGTGAACAATTGGAACTGGTTTGAGACAATACTTTGTTGCAGAGAGCCATGTCCATCAGAATTGATCATCATGTAATACTGTTGTTGCTGTGTATGATGATCTCCTGGTTCTGCTCGTTTCACTCAGCATCAGTTCATACAAGTCCCTCCAGGCCTCTCTGAGATCATCCTGCTGGTCGTTTCTTTTTGGTTTTTTTTTTGTTTGTTTGTTTGTTTGTTTTTTATTTTATTTTATTTTTTTTTATCTGGAAATTTTTTCTTTATTTCTTTTTTCTTTTTTTTAATTAAAGCTTTTTATTTGTATAACATTGTCCTTCACTTTTAAAAAGATTTCACTGAGCAGTAAGTAGGTGGCCCAATAGATAGAGCAGTGGCCTTGGAGTCAAATGAACTTGAATTCAAATTTGATCTCAGCCACTTACTAGCTCTGTGACCCTTGGAATAGTATAATTCAAGCATTTTCCATCATGACTCCCTTAGAATTGTCCTGGATCATTGCATTGCTGAGAAGAGCTAAGTCTATCAAAGTTGATCATTGCATAATGATGGTGTTACCATGTACAATGTTCTCCTAGTTCTGCTTCACTTCACCCAGTATCAGTTCAGGTAAGTCTTTCCAGGCTTTTATGAAATCTGCTTGCCCACATTTCTTAGAGCACAATAGTGTTCCATTACATTCATATACCACATGTTGTTCAACCATTCCCCACTGACAGAAATCCCCTCAATTTCCACTTCTTTGCCACCACATAAAGAACATGGGAATCCTTTTCCTTTTTTTTTTATGATCTCGTTGGGACTCAAACCTAGCAGTAGAGCAAAAGGTGGAAGAAGAGGGAAGGGTACATTATGGGTGACACTGTGGAGATGGCACTGCAGAGTCCCAGAAAATATAGTTAAGTGACTTGGTCTCTGGTGTTTTGGAAGGTAGAGAAACAGGAGTGCCAAGGGGGAAAATAACCAGGTGGTTACACCAAACTGTCCTTCACTTTTAAAAAGATTTCAATGGGGGCAGCTATGTGGTATAAGAGATAGAGCAATGGCCCTGGAGTTACTTAACTCTGATTGCCTCCAGAGTAATAATAATAATAAAAAGATTGAATTGTCAAGTCTCTCTCTTTACCACCTATATGACCTTAGGTAGGTCATTTCTCCTTGTCCAGCCAGTTTCTTCTTTTGTACAATTTGGGCAGTGGTGTACTGGTAAATGTTTAATTGTCTCTCTTAAAAAAAATTGTGTGACACACTCAAGCTTAATCAGCATTATCAACATTGTCTCCATCCATTTCCTATTCTAGAGAATCACCAGAATACTAAGTCAAGCCCTGACTGGTAGAGCTGCCAGTTTCTGAGGTATGTCTATGCACATTGAAAATTTATCTGTGAGAGCTAGAAGGATGAGCTGCCTTCAGCCCACCCCAGATTGAGGAGATTAAGGCTACATGGTCTCTTCCAGCTTTAGCATCCTGGGAAATACCAAGTCATTACTCTTTTCCCATATGCTATCTTATCTTTTTTCTTATGTCTGTGACCAAAGACTATTAGAACAGGACAGACCCATCTATGTTAGTCCCTTCATCTTATCTAAGGGGAAACTGAGTCTCAGATAGGAGACCCGACTTTCCCAGGAGGTAGTATGGTGAATTCCTGGCAGAGAGGTCATTTGACAGATGGGAAAACTAAGGTTCAAAAAGGGGTATTTTCAGAGGTTTCAGAGGTAGAGGGGGCCTTAGAAATCATGTAGTTCCATCTTATTTTACGGGTAAGAAAACTAAGGGGAAGGACCAAGGGCCCAAACCACAGGACAGACGTCCTCTACACTTAGCCAATGTCTGCAAGGACAGTCTGGGGCTGCCGGAAGGTGCGAGACTCAGTAGAGCTCATTCTGCATTCTGGGGTCTGTCCAGTGGGGCCCAGAGAGCTGAGCACAAAGATTGCCATTGAGCAGGAAAGAAGCAGGCCTTGGATGCTGTTCAAACCTGCCATCCAGCAGGCCTGGAGGTGAGTAACTAAGGACCTGCTGGCTCCTGGGGACCAGCCGCTTGCCACGTGGCCTCTCTTTGGGAGAGCAAGAAGCTCTGAGAGGCCCACTGCCTGGCTCTTGGCACAGCCCTGCAAGGAAACGGTTTCTAACACTGGCAAAGCTGATGGAGAGAAACAGGCCCTTTGAAAGCTGATTAAACAGCCTTCCGAGAGCAGACACTTAACTGAGCATGCCCTTCATGGTGGCCCTCTGGCGGCTACCCAGCCCTTTGTGGCGCTTACTTGGGGGAGGGGGACTGGGTCAGGAGAACTTCCAGTCTTCTCTGATTGCTGTACACCTACAAGAGCTGTCTGTGGTCCAAGAGTGGCAAGTGGCTGGAGAGAGGGAGCAAGGAGAAGACAGACAGATGGTGACAGACAGAAGGAAAGAGAGGAGAGAGAGAAAAGGGGTGAGGAGGGTGGGTGGGAGAGAGAAACACAGACAAACACAGGAAGAGAGATAATGACAGAAGGAAAGAGAGGAGAGAGAAAAGGGATACGGAGGGTGGATGGGTGAGAGATAGAGATGCAGACAGACAGACACAGAGACAGAAACAGAGAGAGAAAGACAGCCAGAATCGCCTTGAAATTTGGGTTACTTTAGTTCTAGACTCAGCTGTAAACCATAAACTTCAGTTTCTTTATCCATAAAATGGATGTTTTACAGATGATGAGACACGTCTCCCCTTTCCTATACTTTTTTGTTAGTTTTCAAGGGGACTGCTATGAGAGTTCAGAGGAGTCTATCTAGAAATTACAGTGTCACAAAGTTAAGATAAATCAATGAATCTTTTTTTTTGAAAATTACTTTAATAATATTGACACCATTCTCATTTAGTGTTTGATTATTTCATTTTAAAAGGCATTTCCCCTCTCACCCCAACCTTTCTCTTCCTAAAAAGATTATATTCTCTTTGAAGATAAGCAGCCTAATATAGAGAAGAATTTAGGCCCAGAAATCAGGTATCTTGGGTTCTAAGCCTGATTCTTCCCCAGACTTGATGTATGACCTTGAAAAAGTCCACTTCCCTTTTTTGACTTCAGTTTTCTTATCTTTCAAATGAGAAATTTTTACTTGTTGTTTATTATATTTCTGATGGTCCATAAATTTAGATAAGGGCTTTTTATTTTTGTTTCTGAACTTAAATAGAGTTTAAAACCTATTAGTACTCCACCCTTTTAAAAAGATGACTCAGAACTTTCACTTGAGTTAAAAAGTCTTTTAGACTATAGATAATCCTTCCAACTGAGGCTTCCTCCAAACACGAAAGCGCTAATGACATTTCTGGGACCTTGCCTTATTGGACTAATTTGCATAATAGCCAGGTGGAACCTGGGAAACTTCGAGAGTGACTTCTAGTTCCCTCTTACAAGCACTTAGGTTCAAAAACTTCAAAACAGTTTTGTTTACAAAGCAACGCTTTGGGAAAGTACTTATACCCAAGTCCCTAAGGGGATCAATTGGTACCCTTCCTCCTAATGCCTCAGAGATCTGTAAAGCTTCTATTATCCTTAACTGCTTTTGTGGATAATCCAAGGATTGGGAAGGTGAGGATTTACTTCTTCCTTTCACTCTTTTTGCTGGCATCTACCTCTTTAGATCTTTTTTTGGGACTGGTTCCTCCCAGAGCCTCCCAGAGCCTGGTTCTTTCAAGCATTTGGTCATTAAAATATCCGGTGTGTCAGCTAACAGCATTATAATTCTTTAACTAAGGGAGATAGTGGAGTACCGTGGGAAAAATAATGTTTTTGTAGTCAGAGACCTGAGTTAGACTTCATGCTCTGCCATTTAACTAGGTGACCTTGGATAACTTTGGGCTCAAATCTCTTCATTTCTAAATGAGGAGGTGGGACTAGCTTATCTTTAAGTCCTTTTCTATATTCCCTTGATTGCTTCAGGGGTCAAAATTCCATCCTGGTTCACAACTTCAAAATTATCCTTCCCTCTTTATGGGCCTGGAGTTAGCAAATCCTGAGTTCAAATCTGGTGTTAGACATTTACTAGCTGTAAGATCCCGGGAAAGTAATTTACCTCTATTTGTCTCAATTTCCTCAACAATAAAGTAGGCATTATAATAGCACCTCCCTTGGAGGGGTATTTTTAAGGGTCAAAAGAGATAACATCTATAAAGCATTTAACCCAAAGCCTGGTATATAGTAGGTACTTAATAAATATATTTTTCTTTCCCTTTTTCTTCCTCCTTCCCTTCTCTATTCAATGAGTTACTAAATATTGACAGTTCTACCTCCCCAATGTACCCATGCCCTTCAGTCCACTCATGTGGCCACCAGCCTAATACAAATGCTTCTCTCATCTTCCTCTGATTATTATAACAGCTTCTTAATTGGAATTTTGGCTTTTGGTCCCCTTTCCAACTGACAAAAGAATACTCCCAAAGCACAAGGATATCCTCTAACATCTCTTTTTTGAATGACTGAGACTTCTAAGTAGATTTTCTGCATAGAATTTCTTCCCTTTACAATCCACTTTCTATATATTTGGGAGGTTAGGTGGTATGGTTAGATTAGTACCAATTAGGTGGTAGCAGTTCTGTGGCCAGGAAGACCTTAGTCCAAATCCAGCCTTAAATACTAGCTGTGTGATTCTAATCCAGTCACTTACCTCCAATTGCCTTATACCCCACCCCCTAAAAAAAGACCATTTTTTACATAGTTACTAGTTGATGTTACTAGCTCACAAATCTGATCATATATTCTTCTGCTCAAGAAGCTTCTCCCCCATTATCTTTAGGATAAAATACACTTCTGCTTTGCACTTAAGCCTTTGCAAATTGATGCTATTATATTTCTCTTTCTCTCTCTCTTTTTTTCCTGAGACAATTGGGATTAAGTGACTTGCTCAGGGTCACACAACTAGGAAGTGTTAAGTGTCTGAGATCAGATTTGAACTGAGGTCCTCCTGACTTCAGGGCTAGTGCTCTATCTACTACACTACTAGCTGCCCCTATTGTATTTCTCTAGGCTGATTATGCCTTATATGTTCTACCCAAATGGGCCTATTTGCTATTCACTTTACACAATATTACCTCTCCCTCCTGCATATTTGTTGTCCATTCCTGGGATGCTCTCTCTCCTCACGTCCACCTCTTCAAGGGCATCCTTCTTTAAGAAACCTTTTCTGATTCCTCTGCTTTTTAGTAGCAATCACTGTATTCATTTACATGTGTATTTTAAAATTTATCTGTACATATATTGTGTTCTCCTAATAGAATGCAAGGAGGGATTATCTCATGTTTGTATTTGTATCCAAACAGCTAGCTAGCACAGTGCTTGGTGCATAGAAGGGCACCTAATAAATGATTATTAATTGATTGTCATTTTCCCACTCAGAAATGTTCTGAGCCTCCCTATTGCTACTAATATAAAAAAATTACCAGCTCCTCTGCTTATCATATAAAGTCCTCCACAAACGGAATCTAACCTTCCTTTCCAGGCTTATTTCACATGACTCCCTTTGATCAAGAGCCTGATGCTTCCAGAACTTGATTCCTTCCATCTCTCTCACCTCTGTGTCTTTGCCTGGGACTCCCCCTTCACTTTAGTTTCTTAGAATTCTAGCTTTATTGAAGGATTAGTTCATCAGCCACTTCCTAAGGGAGTCTTTCATGGACCCCCATTCTCTTCTCAATCTATTTTGCATGTGATTATCTGTTTACACATGGCATGTCACCAATAAAATGAGAACACAGACTGGTACTCATCCCACTCTAACTGTTCCATTGTCCAGCTCTTATATCTCTGTCATGGGTGGTCCAGTGGAATCAGAAAGGCCAGAGTCCAAATATGACCCAGGTGAGTCTGGGCAAGTCACTTAATCTCTATCTCAACTACCTCAATCTTTGCTCAACTATGAAATGAGGATCATAATAGCACTTCTCTCCCAGGGTTGTTGTGAGGATCAAATGACCTAACATTTGTAAAATGACAATTAAATGCTGGGTATTAAGAAAAGTGTCCATAGAGTTTCTCTGATCTAAGAGTGCCATAAATGTCCAAGGTGAAAATGAGTTTCTTATGGCATGGGCTATGGAAGTTGTCTTTGGGACCCAGGCTTCCCTTTCTTGATAACTAATTAATTAAGCATCTCAGTGACACATCTTAGAATATTCTGGGCATTTGAAATCAAGCTCTCCAGCCTATCAATTATGGAGGCTCTTTCCTCATTCCCCCCTTTTAAAAAATCCGGGCATTTGTCTTCGTCTGATCTTGTGTTACTTCTTAGATCCTCCACAATCTTTCAAGAGGTCGACAATCATCAATTGTTTCCATTATGAAATGTGGTGAGCAGAACCATTTTGGTACTCACAGCAAGTTGGTTGAATTGAGGGGGAGAGGGTTAGAAAAATGGGATTATAAAAAACACCTCTCAGGTTCCCAGGGAAGCCATTGTGGGATGGGGTGCTGAGAAGCTCACCTGAAATTGTTGAAATATTTGTGAAGTGCCTGGAATATGTTCCTCATCTCTATCTTTCAGGTTCTTTTTTCTTCAAGGCTCAGATAAGATTGTTACTTCCTCTATGAAGTCTCTCTTGATGCACTCATCTTCCCCACTGCTCCAAAGAATGAATGCTCATTTCCTCCTCAAATAACTTCCTATTTATCTGTGTACCTGGAATATCCTCCAGTAGAACATATGTTCTTTCGTGGCAGGATCATATTCTTTCATGTCTTTCTCTCTCTCTTTCTCTCTCTTTTTTTTTTTTAAACTTGGACATTTAATTAATTTATTTTTAATGCACATTGCTTTATGAATCATCTTGGGAAAGGAAAATCAGAGCAAAAGGGAAAAACCATGGGAGAGAAAAAAGAAGTGAACATAGCATGTGTTGATTTACATTCAATCTCCATAGTTCTTTTTCTAGATGCAGATGGTATTTTCTCTCCAAATTGGGATTGCTTTGAATCACTGAACTGCTAAGAAGAACCAAGTCTTTCATAGCTGATCTCCTCACATTCTTGCTGTTATTATGTACTATGTATTCCTGATTCTGCTTGTTTCTTTCAGCATCAGTTTATATAAATCTTTCCAGGCCTTCCTAAAATCAGCTTGTTCATCATTGTTTATAGAGCATTAATATTCCATTATCTTCATATACCATGACTTATTCAACCATTCCCCAATTGATGGGCATCTTCTCATTTTCCAATTTTTTTTTCAATTTTCTGTGTAAATATTTATTTATTTATTATTATTTTAATAAAGCTTTTATTTTCAAAACATATGCATGGATAATTTGACAACATTGACCCTTACACAGCCTTGTGTTTCAGATTTTCTCCTTTCTCCCACTTCCTCTCCTAGATGACAAGCAATTCAATTTTTATTAAACATGTTAAAATATATGTTAAATCCATGTATAAACATATTGATACAATTCTTATTGCACAAGAGAAATCAGATCAAAAAAAAGAATTCTCAGCTACCACAAAAAGAGCTACCACATTTTTGCACATGTGGGTCCTTTTCCCTTTTTTATGATTTTTTTGGGAGACAGATTCAGTAATGGCACTGCTAGGTCAAAGGATATGTACAATTTGAAAGGCCTTTGGACATAGTTCCACATTGCTCTCCAGAATGGTTGGATCAATTCGCAGCTCCACCAACAATGCATCAGTGTCCCAGTTTTCCCATATCCCCTCCAACATTTGTCATGATCTTTTCTTGTCATCTTAGCCAAGTGTCCTAATTTCTCTAATGTGTAACATATAGCAGACATATGATAAATGTCTGTTAAGTTTGTCTCCCACAGACATCACCAAACATGGGATCATGTACAAAAAAGCTTATTTTTAATAAATACACATACCTATGAATATATAAATGAATGAATGTCAATCTGTGATTTTATAAACATCAGGTAATGGTTTGGGATGGTAGGGCTTTAGGAAAGAGAACATTGAGAGGCTGGCACAGAAGCAGGAGGTAGGTCAAACTTAGTTTGCCCTGTGTAGTTGTGCAATTTGCATCAGTCTGTTCTTTATTCCAAGCAGGCTCCATTTAAAGCCTCTGTCTGTCAGGATTGTTTGTGAATGGATTGACCTGTCCCACACCAGGCAGTACAAATAAATGCTGACAGGATAGCTGGATCTCGAAGGATTTTCTTGCCTATTAGCACAAATCATGGTCATCTCCCTAATCCCCTTTTGTGGCCTCTTTGTGGTCTGGGGCATTAGAAAAAAATTAAGGGGCTTGTTCACTCATAACCATCCTGGCATGCAGACACAACATTTATTTATTTATCTAATTTTTTTGGTTTGTTTTTGGGTGTTTTTTCTTGGTTTTTTTTTTAATAGTTTTTAAAAATTTTTAAATATATGCAAAGATAATTTTCAATATTTGTCCTTGAAAAACCTTGAGACATAACATATATTAAGTACTTACTGCATACCAGACATTGAACTAAATACCTTACAAATATTACCTCATTTGAGCTTTACAACAACTCTGGGAAGTAGGTATTCTTACAATAGAGGAAACTGAGGCAAATGCAGTTAAGTGATCTCTTAGGATAATACAACTAATAAATGTCTGAGGCTGGATTTGAATACAGGTTTTCCTGACACTTCATCTACTGTGTCACTGAGCTCCTAAGAGTGAAGGATGACTCTGGAGCTGGAGTCAAAGATTTAGTCTGAGGCAATACAAGTATTGGGACTCAGTTTGGGATGCGGGCTCTCTAGGGCTAAGACTAGATGAGAGGTTCTTAGTCTCATTGGTGACAGATCCCTTGGCAGTCTATTATCCACTGAGATAATATTTGTAAAGTGTCAGCACAGGATCTGGCACAGAGTAAGCCTGATATAAATGTAAGGGATTGTTGTTTTTGTGGAGCCTTCTCAGAATCATATTTTTAAATAATTGAATCCTACATTTTATATGGCAGTAAATAAAAAGGAAAATCTAATTTCTTCCCCCATCCAGGTTCATGGACCCTAGGGAATCTGTCCACAATCCTTTGAGGGTTAAGAACCCTAGGTCTAGAATTAGGTTCAAGACCCAGCATGGGGCCAGGGTCCCTTTGGGGCAAGATCAGAGCTGGGATCACAGCTTGGAATGAGAGGGAGTAGCATCCCTCATCTGAACATTCCTCTCATTGACCAGCCAAGCAATCAATCAACAGACATCTAGTAAACACTTACTATATTCCGAGCATGGTGCTAACCTCTGGGATTCAAAGAAAAGTGAAAATTGTCCTCAAAGAGCTTACCTGCAGGTAAGAGAGACAGCCCATGAGGAAACAAACACATGTAAGTACATATAAACAGAAGGAAGGAAATCTCCAAGGGAAGACATCACTGTGGGAGTAGAAACCAGAAAAGCCCCGTTGTGGAAGATGGGATCTGAATATTGAAGGCAGAGATTGATTCTAAGAGATAGGGCTTAGCTCAGTGCCTGACATATAATGTCTTCCTGCCTGGCTGAGGTGAGCAAGATGGACATACTGTGCATTTCAGGCATGGGGACAAAGGCAAAGAGATGGACAATGGACTGTCAGAAAGCTGGCCATCACTATTTGTGTGTTCTCTCACTGCAGGGACAGAAGTATCCAGGCAGAGAGAAGGACCGGCTGATTAATATTAGATCCTATCAATCAGCCAATAGACATTTATTGTATATGTACACATGTAAATGAGTATATATACATATGTAAATATGTAGGTAGGTAGGTAGGTACATGTGTGTGTGTGACCCCATTTGGGGTTTTCTTGGCAAAGAAACTGAAGTAACTTGCCATTTCCTTCTCCAGACCATTTTATAGATGGGGAAACTGAGGCAAACAGGGTTAAGTGACTTGCTGAGGGTCACACAGATGGTAAAAGTCTGGGGCCATATCTGAACTCAGGAAGAAGAGGTTTCCTGACTCCAGGTCCAACGCTTTATCCACTGTGTTACTTAGCTGCTTATATGTGAGTCATCTACATGCTTATGTATAGATCCATATGTGTGTATACTTGCTAGTGTGTGCCATGTGTATACATGTGTGCATTTATTTGTTTCTATTTGTGCCAGTGTGCCATGCACATATATATACATACACACATGCCAGGGGTTGTGAAAGGAGCTTGTGATGTGCACAGACAGATATGAGACCATCTTTGCCCTCCCAGAGCTGATTTCTAGAGTGCTTTAAGGCCTGGCAAGTGAAAAGTACAAATGTTACTATCATTCCCATTTTACAGATGAAAAAAAACAAGACCCAAGGGGCAGTTAGGTGGTGCAGTGGATAGAGCACCAGCCCTGAAGTCAGGAGGACCCGAGTTCAAATTTGGCCTCAGACACACCTAGCTGTGTGACCCTGGGCAAGTTACTTAACCCCAATTGCCTCAGCAAAAAGAAAAAAGAAAAAGAAAAAGAAAAAAATAAGTATACTTGCACAGGCAGAATCACACAGCCAGGGAGCTGGAATTTGAATCTAGGTTGCCCAAATCTTTCCATTGCATCACTAGGAACATGATGACTCTCCATTTCTGG
This sequence comes from Myrmecobius fasciatus, assembly GCA_023553655.1. Lineage (NCBI taxonomy): Eukaryota > Metazoa > Chordata > Mammalia > Dasyuromorphia > Myrmecobiidae > Myrmecobius > Myrmecobius fasciatus. The sequence continues at coordinate 11,536 of JAJPUD010009409.1, forward strand.
GGAAATAATATGTAACTGACTCTTTGCTCTCCCTCCTTTTTTTTTTTTCTTCAGTCAGTTTGATTTAAATAGAGATTTCTCAGTAGGCTTTTCCCTAGAAGAAGATGGAAAAAGGCTTCACAGGATTTTGAGCTCTGAGGAATCTTACAGATCTTTAATCTAGGTTCCTCGGTGAGAGAAAAAGAAATTGAGACCTGAAAAACTAATTACTTCCTTTGGGAGTCAGGGATGGTAAATACTCGGACAGCTGGGATTCCCACTTGGACCTTTGGCCTCCCAATGAGTAGTCCTCCCTTCTCCCTACCGCCAGGGAGGCAGGAAGGCTGAGGCCATTCCAGACCCCCCAAGGTCTCTCAGTAAATATAAAACCCTCTGTTTGCCATTTAAGCCCCTTCACAGCCCAGCGGCTTCCTAACTCTCCAATCTGTCTACACCAGCCTGTTCTCTCTGCCTCCCACATAGACCCAGTTCCAAAGTGACTTTCTGTAGGTTTTCACTCGTCTCCTCCCTCCCTGATGTCTTCCATTGGAGGCTGCCTTCATTCTACCCTGCTGTATTTGTTATATTACTAGTTAATGACATGCTCTCTCTTCCTCATCAGGAGGTCAGCTCCTTGAGGGTAGAGACCATATTTTTTCTTTATTAAAATAATCAGTGCCTGGTACTTTGTAATTCCTTATTTAAAAAAAAATGCTGTTTTCATGCTTTCTGTTGATATTTGCTTGCATTTTGTTTTTCTTCTCAGGTTTTTGGTTTTTTTTTTTCCTTTCTAAATCTGATTTTTCTTGTGCAGCAAGATAACTGTATAGATATGTATACATATATTGTATTTATCATATATTTTAACATATTTAACATGTATTGGACTATATGCCATCTAGGGGAGGGAAGAAAGGAAAAATTTAGAACAGAAGGCTTTGCAAGGGTCAGTGTTGAAAATTTACTCATGCATATGTTTTGCAAATAAAAAGCTTTAATAATAATAATAAAAAAGAATGCTGGTTGTCTGAGTTGGGCCCCACAAACCTCCATTTGCATTGTTGAGTCCCAGGCAGTGAATAGGTGGCAGTTTAGGGATCTCAGAGGCCATTCCCTTGTCTCATTGGGCCCAGCAGTATCAAGCCAGCCTACTTCAAGGTCTCCAGGCAGCTCTCTTGGCACTGCTAGGAAATAGCCAGGGAGAGTAGAGTCTATTTAGAAAACCCAATTGCAGAGAGAAAGGAGGAAAAGTTTCTTGTGGAGAATTACAAAGGGTTAGGGCCTGTAGAATAATCAGTGTCTAAGCTGGAGGAGAGGTGGGCAGGGGATAGGGCCTTCAGTTCCTTCCTTGGTAGAGAAAACAAATTCTTTTTTTCTTCTATTTTCTCCTTTTAATCATTTAAATCAAAAGGTACAATTTCCTAGTCCTTCAAGGCCTTCAATTTTCCTCTTTACTGACTTTGTTCCAACCTCTTCTTTTCATGTTAACTAGGAACTGAAGAAAGGTAGTTAAATGATTCAGTGAATAGAGTGTCTGCTCTGGAGTCAGAAGTCCTGAGTTCAAATCAGGCCTCAGATACTTACTAGCTCTGTGAGTCTGGGCAAGTTATTTCTCTCTGTTTGCCTCAGTTTCCTCATTTGTAAAATGAGTCGGAGAAGAAAATAACCAACTATTCCAGTATTTTTGCCAAGAAAACTGTATGACTGGGTAAGTCACTTAATTTGCTTCAGTTTCCTCATCTGTAAAATGAACTGGAGAAGGAAATGGCAAATCATTCTGTAATGCTCGGGGAGAAACTGAGGCAGTATCACACATTGGAAATTAGGTAATACTTTATTGATGTTAATTGGGAGTTCAGAATCCATAGCTATGGATCGGGACTGCTGGGACTCATGTCTCAAAGCACACAATCCATTGTAAGTTTAGACTGACAGACATGTCAGCTGACTGAATAGGACTAATGTCACAAAGTATTCAGTACCTCATTGGTGGGCATCACGATTTTTATAATCTCCACAGCTCAGGGAGACAAAGAACTCATGGGAACAGCTGAGAACATCTGGTGTCCAAGGAAACTATCAATTCAATTCTGACAGGTAGAGAGTGAAAGGATGCTTGAGACAGAAACTGGAAAAGGAAGACAGTAAGTCTGAAGCCAAAAAATAAGGGGTATGTCGAGGCTGGCCATTTGGAGGTTTTATGACTCCTTTGGAATGTGAGTTCAATTATTTCTGATGGTCAGGAAGTGGGGATTGCTATTTTTGGGCAGAACAATTAAGGGAAACTGAAACAGCAACTGAGGGAAACTGAGACAGGGGAACTGTGGCACAACAATTCTAGTATCTTTGCCAAGGAAACCCCAAATGGAGTCACAAAATGTTGAACAAGACTGGAAAAAAAAATTACTGAACAATAACAACAGGAACTGAAGATGTTTTACTGAAAACAAATAAACATGTAAACACTGTAGTCAGTAGCTGATCAGACATTGATTAAGCACCTATTGTTTACAGAGGAAGATAATAAGGAGTCTTGGGCATTTAGAGAAAGCTCATTACTGCTAAGTTCTTTATATCCTCCATTTAGGTGACCAGTAAATATTGTTATGTTCTGCTTCAGACACTCTCCAGCAGTGCATCTCTAGGCAAATCCCTAAATTTCTCAGTGCCTCAGTTTCCTCATTTGTAAAATTAGTATAATAGCACCTACCTCCCAAGGTCATTGTGAAGATCAGATGATATAACATATTAAGGCACATTACCAACCTTAAAAGGCTACAAAATGCTGGCTATTATTATATTACTTTAATTTTTGTTGGGACTATAGCAAAGTATGGTTCATGGAGAGATTCCTGTGTCAGGGATCCAGACACTTGTGTTCTAGAGTCAGTTCTATGACTACTTCCTCACAAGTTTAGAAGGCTAGCAGAAACTCAGGCGTTTCAAGACAAATTCCAAATCTTGAAAGTCTTCCCCCCTACCTACCCTGATATGTATGATCTTTTTTTTTTTTTTCTTTTTTGAAGCAATGTAGTTAAGTAACTTCCCAGGGTCACACAGCTAGTAAGTGTCTGAGTCTAGATCTGAACTCAGGTCTTCTGATTCCAGAACTGCTGCTTTTATATATCCACTTCACCACCTAGTTCTCCCTCTGATGTGTTTACATTAAAAAAAAAATTTTTTAACTTGTTATCTATTGTGTTTATCTCACTATATTTCCTAATATATCCCTCCTCTCCCATCTAGATGCATCCCTTTGAGCAAAGAATAAAAAGAAAAAAAAACAGCAATTCAGCAAAATGAACCAAAATTATTAGTTTATTTTGTCCAAGCCAAGGAGAAGTATTTGTTCAAATCAAAAGTCATTTAATTAAACAACATAGCAAATCGTAACAAAAGAAGATACCATTGTTGTTAATCAATCATGTCCAACTCTGTGATCCCATACACCATAGAACACCAGATTCTTCTAATATCCACTATTTCTCAGCATCTGTCCAACTTCATGTTCATTGTTTCTAAGACACTTTTTATCTTCTGTTATCTCTTTTATCTTTTACCTTGCACCTTTCCTAGGATCTTTTCCAGTGAATCCCATCTTCTCATTATGTGGTCAATCTATTTAAAAAACTTTAGCTTTAGTATTTGACCTTCCAGGGGATAGGGTGCATTAATTTCTTTAAGTTTTGACTGATTTGATTTCCTTGCTGTCCAAGGGACTCTCAGAAGTCTTCTCAAGCATCACAATTCAAAAGCATTAATTTGCTTTCCTCATAGTCCAAATCTCACAGTCATAAATTACTTCCTAGAAAAGTCACGGCTTTGACTGTAAAGACCTTTGTTGGCAAGGTGATATCTCTGCTTTTTAGTATGCTATCCAGATTTGCCATAGTTTTCCTTCCAAGCATCAAGCATCTTTTAATTTCATGGCTGCCATCATTGACTGCATTGATCTTCAAGCCCAAGAATATAAAATCTGTCACTGTTTCCATTTCTTTTCCTACTATTTATCAAGATATGTCAAGACTAATTGCCATGATCTTAGTTTTTTTTTTAATGTTAAACTTCAAGTCACCTTTTGTGCTTTTCTTTTTCACTCTCATCAAGAGGCTTCTTAATTCTTTTTCACTTTCTACTATCTGAGTGGTTATCATCTACATTTTTGAGGTTGTTAATATATCTCTCAGCAACCTTAATTCTGGCTTTTGATTTGTCCAGCCTGGCATTTTGCATGTTATACTCTGCATTTAAGTTAAATAAATTAGGTAATAATATACAGCCTTTTCATACTCTTTTCCCAATCTTAAACCAACCAGTTGTTCCATGTTCAGTTTTAGCTGTTACTTCTTGACTTTCATACAAGTTCATTAGGAGATAAGTAAGATGATCTGGTACTCCCATCTCTTTGAGGACTTGTCATATTGTATTGTGATCCACACAGTCAAAGTCTTTAGAGTAGTCAATGAACAGAAATAGATGTTTTTCTGGAACTCCCTTGCTTTCTCCATAATCCAGATAATGTTGGCAATTTGGTCGTTAGTTCCTCTACTTTGAAATCTAGCCTGCACTTCTGGTAATTCTTGTTTCACATATTGCTGAAGTCTCTTAAGATTTAGGTTTTTAAAAAGCTCAGCTGGAATTCCATCACTTCCACTAACTTTATTGTTTGCAATGCTGTCTAAGATTCATTTGACCTCATTCTCCAGGATATCTGGCTCTATTTTAATAGTCACAATATTGTGATTATTGATGATGTTTCTTGTATAATTCTTCTGTATAGTTTTGTCACTTCTTAACCTCTTCTGTTTTTTTTGGTCACATTTTGTCACATTTTATCATGCCCATTTTTTCATGAAACATTGCTTTGAGATTTCTAATTTTCTTGGAGAAAGATCTCTTGTCTTTACCATTCTAGATTTTCTACTATTTCTTTGCAATGCTTACTTAAGAAGACTTTCTTATTTCTCTTTGCTGTTCTCTGGAATTCTGCATTCACTTGATATATCTTTTCCTTTCTGTCTTTTTCATTTTTCTTCTTTCCTCAGCTATTTGTGAAGTCTCATATACTCCTAAGGATGTAATTTCCCATATGACATCATCATTGAGAAAAATGTATAGATACTGAAAGAATACATACACACATATTCCCTGGTTTTATATAAATAAATAAATAAATAAATATATATATATATATATATATATATATATATATATATAAACACACACATATGTACATACACACATACACATATATATGTATATATCTTCAGATCTTCAGTGACTTCGAGTAGGTGGAATACATGGCCTGGGGTATAAGGGCACATAGACTGGAAAAAAAAAATATATATATATATATATATGCTATCAAGAATTGCCTATATCCTCTGGTGACATCTTCACCCTAGCTCTCTTGCTCTCTGTTAAGCATTGTTGCATTGTTGTACATGGCACCATATTGTCCACTGGAGATGGATCTGGAACGTCCATTGTGCTGCTGTTTGCTACTATCTGCTGGTATGTACATCCTTGTGGGTCACCCCCTCTCTTTTCTGCTCCCATAAGCTGGGGGACAGCAGCTAGTAAGGCTCTCCTTTACCAGGCAAGAATAAAGATCTCTGACACCATAGTGTCTAGAGCCATGTCAGAAGCAGCAAGACATACAAACCAGCAGGAACCTTTAGACAAAGTCTGTCCTTTGAAATTGTTTCTTTAATTGGAAGTCACTGGTTTTCCTTCTTATTTGACTTGGGGCTGGAAAATCCCCTTTAACTCTTGTCACATCCTTGATTGCCATTCTTCATCCTCTGAGAACCTTCACTGAAACCCCATGCTCCAGGCATGAACATTAACCTGGGACAAAGAATTAAGAGTTGAGGGCTTTGGGGTTTTACATTTCTGCATGCCTGTCAGCAATAAAATCAAAGCCACTTCTCCTTTCCGGGTCTTAGTTTCCTCCTTTGTAAAATGAAGGCCAGGAGACTTCCACTTCTTGCTGTGTCCACCTTAGCTACAGCTTCAGATGAGAAGGGAGACCTTTCAATGACCATGAGCCTTTAATATTCTGCTGCTTGAGTTCTCTGAGGGAAGGCTGTTAGAGACCCCTTCTGGGTCAGAACAAAGCAACTGTCACTTTCTGCTTCCATCCTGATTTGCCAACTGGGATGTGGAGATGTGCAAAAAAGCCCCATCTTCCCTTTGATCTGGGCCTTTCCATCTCCTGCTGCTCCTGCCCCTTAAGGGAAGAGAAAGAGGAAGACTTCCATCTCCTGCTCTGCAAGTTTGGCTTCCATCTCTTGCTGCAGTTTCCTGCCTAATATTCAGCCTTGGGAAGGAAATAGTGAAATGAAGCCTCCCATCTGACCATCTGCTGTCCATCTCATGTTCCATTTGTCCAAAAGAGGAAGGGTGCCTTCCAATTGGTGATGCGCATTCTCACACATGGTCATATCCTACCTATCCCAGTAATTCTGAGCCATCATCCAAACTCCATCCTCCACCCCCCACAATCAATTCCTTATTCTCATCTCTTTCAACCCCCAATTCTTGCCTGAAAGCCTGCCCAGCCCTTCCACTGTGTCACAGACATGAACTTCCCTTCATACTAAAATCTTTTCTTCTCCCACTCCTTCCATTTTTTAGCAATCACCGAAACCTGGCTCCTCTCTGATGACACAGCCTCCCAGGTCACTCTTTCTAGTACTGACTTTCTAGTACTCTTTCCCCATGACTCACTAGTTGAAGCAGGAAGATTGTGATACTTCTTTGAACTGTAATTTATATATTATGATACTTCATTGCTATGTCCAGCTTTCTGTCTACTTCCACCACTCAGTAATCTCTCTTGTTTCAATGTTCTTGTGATTTATATCTACCAACCAATCAAACTTCTGGTAGCTGTTGTCTACAGACCTCCAGGTCACACCCCTTCTTCCATCAATTGGTTTGATACCTGGATCACAATTTTTCTCTCCTCCTCAGCTCCTGCTCTCATACTAGAAAACTAGAAAAGTGAGGTACAATTGCACAAAGTCATCATCTCACTCTCTCTTCCTGAGTCTCAGGACAAAAATCAGAATGATTGGCGATGACCTGGGATGCCATGGATGACCTTGGCATCTTCACTGCCCAGCCAAGCTCTTGGTGCCTGTTTCAGTTGTCTTAATGGCTTTTGGAACAAATTTTGCTCATCTCAAGGAAAGTCTTCATGTGCTTGGTATGAGCATCTCCCTAACTCATCCATGGGTTTGAGACTTTTTGGTTACCCTTAGGGTCTGTTTCCCTGGGTTAGCCCATCTGCTCAGAAGATTTTTTCCCCTGAGGCAACTGGGGTTAAGTGACTTGCCCAGGGTCACACAGCTAGGAAGTGTTAAGTGTCTAAGATCATATTTGAACTCAGGTCCTCCTGACTTCAGGGCTGATGCTCATCTTCCAAAGGTGGATGAATAGCTCTGGAAAGGGGGCTCAACAAGCCCTCCCACCAGAAGTACTAGTCCTCCCTGAACACTCTATATATTCCAACATATAGTGAGGAATACCCAAGATCATATTCAACAAGTAGTTGTATAATCTGCTTTAAGTCTCTCAGCTATAAATCCTATGGTCTTATAAATTTACATAGAGGAACAGGAAGGAAATCAATTTACTAGAGCAGAGTTGATGGAAGGGAGCCATGGAAGATATTGCTGGGAAGAAAAATCAAAGCAAATGTGAGGAGGGTCTCAAATGGCTGACCAATGGGGCAACTAGGTGGTGCAGTGCATACAGCACCAGCTCTGAAGTCAGGAGGACCTGAGTTCAAATTTGACCTCAGACACTTAATACTTCCTAGCTGTGTGACCCTGGGCCAGTCACTTAACCCCAATTGCCTCAGCAAAAAACAAAAACAAACAAAAAATCAAATGGCTGACCAAAAAGTTTGGACAGTATTCTATGGGCAGCTGTGGAAGGTTCTTAAGCAGGGGCAACATCTGATGAAAGCAGAGTTTGATGGCAATTAATCCAGGCTCTGTTTGGTCTTATTTATGTGAGTTTGCCAGCCTCTGTTTCCCGATGATTCCATGTATCTTAGCTAGATGCCACTCTTCTCAAAATCATCCTCATTTTTCAAAGTCATGAAACAAAAAGTCCCCACCCACTGAGAAGAACTGGAGCCCAGCCAGTGCCAGGGGGAGGGCAGTGCACAAAGAACATCAAATCTTGGGAGAATTAAATAGAACTGAGAGGCGAGAGCCAGGAATGAAAGCTCATCTGAATCTGCATTTAGGAATCCGCCTCCAGACTTTTATGCACAAAGCTCATAATTCTCCATAAGAGCCTTAGCAACAGCTGTCATTTCCATAGTGGAGATGCTCCTTGCCTTGGGGACCCCCAGTCCTTCCCCCTGAGGGGTAACTTCAGATGCTGACTACTGAATCCTGTTCCTCCCCCAGGAGATCCTTTGTTTCCAAGGTAGCATGGTATTAGAGAGGAGAATCTGAAGATGGAGCTTCTGGGGCCTGCCCTTGACTGGCTGCTTGCCCTTGGCCAAGCCAGCCCTCCTGCCTTGGCCCTCAGTTTCCTCCTCTGTAAAATGGGGATAATAACCCCGTACACATCTCAGGCTGGTGTGAGGTTCCTATGTGAAAATGGACCTGAAAGCATTTTCCAAGGTGTAAAGCACTTTGTAAATTGTGAAGCTTTTGTATATCTCAAAGGTTTTGTCAATGAAAAATCACTTTGTAAACAAAAAGTTTTTTAAATTGTAAAGTATCTTCAATTGTAAAGTCTGGAAACTGGGAAATATGTTGTAAGCACGTTTTGAAAACAGTAGTGTTTCATAAATCATAAAGAGCTTTGTAAAATATAAAGGATGAGGGACTACTGGACCTCCGATTTCATGAGTAGAGAGAGTATGTAGGAGAGGACATTCCCTCTATCTGTGGAGATTGGCACCTTGGAGAGCTACAGCAATGATTTATCCAGGATCACATAGCCAGCAGAGATGGAAAGCAGGACTTACTTGTTCCAAGGTCAGCTTCCTGTCTATTATTCCAATCTTCCTGTACTCTAAGGAGGAGAACTTATAAAGGGCAAAGGCTCTAGAGTACTGGAAACTATAATGCATTTTAAATTAAAAAGCTTCTGTAAACTATAAAGTACTTTGTAAACCGTGCCTCATAAAAGATTAAGCATTTTTGCAAGTTGTAAAGCCCTTTGTAAATGCTGATGTACAAACTGTAGAGCACTTAGTGAATTGGCCATTGCTTTGTAAATGGTAAAATGCTTTACACATGTGAACTCTAATGATCACTATCCAGTGTCTCCTACCAAAAAAACTCGGCACCAGGCTATCTATGTGCAAGGAAGCCGGTACAAGAGATATGTTTACATGTATTAATTTAAACATTCCCTGTCTTTGTTTGAACAAATCCTGTTTTCCACTGTGGGTATGAAATTTTCCTCCTGTGTAATTAGTTCTTCTGCAAGAGCTGAATGATAAATACAGCTGTCAGGCTTCAGTGCCTGGGCCTGTCATGTGAGGGGGATGCGGCTGCAGCCCAGCCCACTGCCAGGTTGTCTGATGTCCTTTCTTCCCTCCCCTGCACACCTGCATGGACCAGCTGGACTCGCTTCACTCTCAGCTGATTAAAGAGCAGGGTTCAGGAAGTTGGGGCCGCTGGTGACTAAATGGTGAAGGAGGCAAGCTTACCTTCCCTGGCTTCTGCTTCCTAAGTCTCCCCGCCCCATAGAATCATAGCACATCAATGGTGGGAAGGACCTATAAGAGTACATAAGAGGTCAGA
>JAJPUD010009409.1:21306-75267 GCA_023553655.1 Myrmecobius fasciatus
GAACTCAGGAGATTGGAGTGGGAGGGCCCTAGAACCCAGGATGTCAGGGCTGGGGGGGGCCCTTAGAACCCAGGAGGTCAGAGCTGGGGGGGACCTTTAGAACCTGGGATGTCAGTTAGGAGAGATTCAGTTCAATGAAATATGGAATCATCCTGCAACTTTATTTTATAGATGAGAACACAGAGAAGGGGGTAAGACTGCATATTTTGGTCTAGGGTTTCTGACTGAGCAGGGATTGCATTTGCTTTTTTCTTGTACCCTCAGCTCTACCTGGCACAAAGTAAGAACCCAAGAGATGTTGGTTGATTGACTGAGACCACTGTGCAGCACTGCCCTGCATAGGCTGAGGAACACCAGGGGGAGGTAGGACTGAACGTGCTCCCAGGCCAGCGGGGGCCAGAGCCAGGATTCAGGGCAGGAACCATGTCCTAGCGAGGCCCAGTAATACTTGTAGCCACATAAGTGTAGGGAGAGGAGGTGACCGTGTCCTCTCGGTCACAGTCACACGCTGGCTGAGCTATCGATCAGCATCAGACCAGACAATGGCTGCTTCAATCGGGCATCCTACCCCCTCGGGGCTCTGTTCCTGACTGAAATCTCAAGCAGCCGGGGGCAAGGGCTGCAGAAATTCTGGAAGCTCCAGAGGAGTTGTCTCCCTTCTTCCCTTTCGTCTCTACTGAGGCTGGGCCAGAATTAAGTCCTGGACAGGCTTCGGGAAGGACAAAATGTGGAGAAAGACCATGATCAGTGCTTTTAAACTAAGTGGGAGGGAGAAAGAAACTTGTTCTACTTAGACCCAAAGGGCAGATCTGCTAGCCAGGTGATCTGGAATAAACCTAGTGACTTTCAAATGAAGCATTAGAAAGATAAAGTTGTCTCTCTGAACCTCAGGTTCTTCATTTCTCTCTCTTCCCCACTGTGTCTCTCACCATCTCTCTCTCTCTCTCTGTGTCTCTGTGTGTCTGTCTCTCTCTTTCCTCTTGGTCTGTCTCTCTCCTCTCTCTGTGTCTCTGTCTCTCTCTTCCTCTCTTCCTTCCCCTCTCTCCCTCTCTCTTACTCTCCCTCCCTCCTCCCTCCCTCCCCCCTTTCTTTCTCTCTCTGTATTTAGTACTTATTTTTAAAATTCCTCCCCTATCCTGTTCCTCCCTCATCCATTGAGAAGGCAAACAATGGGATATCAATTTTATGTATGAAATCATGCTAAACATATTTCCATATTAGCCATGTTGCAAAAAGAAAAGGCTCATTGTCCTGAGTCCAAATCTGGCTTCAGATACTTATTCCTTATGTGATCTTGGGCAAGTCACTCAACCCTGCCTCCTTCTCTTTCTCTCTTTCTCTCTCTCTCTCCCCCACCTCTTTCTCTTTCTCTCTCTTATCTATAAAATTACCTCATCTATAACATGAGCTGGAGAAGGAAATGGCAAACCACTCCGTGTCTTTGCCAAGAAAACCCCAAATGGGATCATGAAGAATTGAATGTGATTAAAATTACACGACAACAAAAAAGCAAAGAAAACAAAGGGGGGAAAGTATGTCCCACTATGCTCTTAAGAGTTTAATCGCTGAAAAGTTATCATCATGAATCCTTTAGAATAGTCTTGGATCATTGTGTTGATGAAAGTAGCTAAGTCTTTCACAACAGGTCATCATTATAATTTTGTTACTGTGTGCAATGTTCTTTTTTTTCTACTCACCTCACTTTCTGTCAGTTCATATAAATCTTCCCAAGTTTTTCTGAAGCTATCCATTCCATCCTTTCTTATAGCACAATAGCATTCTATCACAATTATATACCACAGCTTGTTCTTGTTAAGTCATACCCCAGCTGATGGGCATCCCTTCAATTTCTAATTCTTTGATACCCCCAAAATGCTCCTATGAATATCAGATTTTTCATTTTAAAATGAGCTAATAATAAACTCCCTAATATTTAAGGTTTTGTGATGAAAGGACTTTGTCATTTTAAAAGTGGTTCATAAATTGAATTATGATGAAGAATTGTAATAAGAAATAGGAACAATGGTTGGAAATGGCAGGAAGGCAGATTTCAGATTCCATTTAAAGAAAAAAGTTTCTAATGATCAGAGTTGTTTGAAACTTCTTAGATTTTTATGTTGAGCCACTGACAAATTCAGACATTTCCAAGTTCCTTCTTTGCTTCCTTGTATTTAAGACTTCCTAAATGAGACCTATCATCACTCAAAGATTTCACCTGAATTATTCACATAAAAACCAAGTGGGTGAAGAGTTTCTGTTGTTCTATGATGTTGGTGTTCTATGCGGTTGGGTGAACACATTCTGACCAAGGACCCTGAAACTGAAGAGGAGGAGACTTTGCTCAGCTGCTTCTAAGAAAATTGACAGTATTTTTAATGGCTTTTTCAAGTCTCTCCATAAAAACAAAGGTCCATCTTTTTTTTTAATACTAATAACTTTTTATTTTTCAAAACACATGCAAAATAGTTTTCAACATTCATTCTTGCAAAATCTTGTGTTCCAAATTTTTCTCCCTCCCTCTTTACTCCTCCCCCTAGACAGCAAGTAATCCAATATAGGTTAAACATGTGCAATTCTTCTAAATATATTTCCACATTTATCATGCTGCACAAGACAAATCAGATTAAAAGGGAAAAAATGAGAAAGAAAAAAACAAGCAAGCAAACAACAATAAAAAAAGGTGAAAATACTCTGTTGTGATTCACATTTGGCCCCATAGTCCTCTTGCTGGATGCAGATGGCTCTCTCCATCACAAGTCCATTGGAATTAGAAAGGCCATCCTTTTAACAAGATTCTTCTAATGAAGCTGCACACCAATGAGTCATAGAATACCATGGGCTCCAAAGAATAAAAGCTGTGGATCAGTCACCCACAGGGCAATGAGGAAGCATGCAGTAGGAGGGATGGGGAAACTGGGGAGCAGGATGGAATGTACTAACAACCAAGAGAAGCAATCAGTATAAAGAATATCATCAGAGCAAGGTGATTCAGGCCAGTTTCAATGATCTTGTGATGGAGAGAACCATCTGCACCCAGAGAGAGGACAGTGGGAACTGAATGTGGATCACAACATAGCATTTTCACCACTTTTGTTGTTTTTTGCTCGCATTTTGTTTTCTTTCTCAGTTTTTTTCCCCTTTTTGATCTGATTTTTCTTGTGCACCATGATAAATGTGGAAATATATATACATAAGAATTGCATATATTTAACATATATTGGATTATTTGCTTCTAGGGCAGGGGGTAGGGGGAAGGGAAAGAAAAAAATTTTGGAACACAAGGTTTTGTAAGGGTGAATGCTGAAAATTATCTATGCATATGTATATGTACATATATATATATTAGTTTTTATTCACAGAAATTTATTTATTTATTTAAAGCTTTTTATTTTTCAAAACATATGCATGGACAATTGTTCAACATTAGCTCTTGCAAAACCTTGTGTTCCAATTTATCCCCCCTTCCCCCACTCCCTCCCCTAGATTGCAAATAGTCCAATATATGTTAAACATGGTATATATATATATATTGGATATATGCATATATATTGGATTTAATATATGTATATATAATATATTAAATCCAATATATATGCATGTGTTTTGAAAATAAAAAGCTTTATAAAAAAAAAAAAGAATGTCATCAGATTGCTTGAGCGATAGAAAGAATGATGGGCTAGCCAAGATGTGATGAGAGAGAAGGATAATCAAGGGACAGCCATTGGCTCCCCTTTTTATCCATAGAAGATCAACAGAAGCTTCTTTGTTTTTCCTTCCACTAGACACTCCATCTTCCATCTCTGTGCCTTTGTATAAGGTGAAACCTGGAGCAGCTAGGCGGTGTAGAATAGAGCACCAGTCCTGGAATTAGGAAGACCTGAATTCAAATTCTGCCTCAGACATTAAATATTTATTAGTGACTCCCGGCCAATCACTTAACCCCAACTGCTGGCCAAAAACAACAACAACAAACCCAAACCCAAACCAAACCAAAAAAAAAAGCATTGTTGGGTACCAGTGAGGGCCTAGTTGAGATTAGGGGATAGGAATTATTATAAATTGGTGATGTGTTTGTTTTTTTTTTTCCTTTAAATTTTATTTCCTGGGGCAGCTAGGTGGCGCAGTGGATAGAGCACCAGCCCTGAAGTCAGGAGGACCTGAGTTCAAATTTGGTCTCAGACACTTAACATTACCTAGTTGTGTGACCCTGGGCAAGTCACTTAACCCCAGTTGCCTCAGGAAAAAGCAAAAAAAAAAATTTATTTCCTCTGGCCAATAGCATAGGCAATGAGATGGCTCAGTGGTGAGAGTGTTGGATTTGTAGTCAGGAAGTCCTGGATTCAAATTTAACCTCAGACACTTAGTAGCTATGTGACCTAAGAATGTCACTTAATTATTCTCAACCTCAGTTTTCTCATGTGTAAAATGAGGATAAGAATAGTATATATCTCCCAGGTTTGTTATGAAGATCAAATGAAAGCACTTGGCAAAACTAAAAGGGCTATATTGGTGCTAAACATTATTATTATTATTATGACTTCCTAGGGTGGTTGCATAGATCAAATGAGATAATTCAGGGTATCTCAAATGTCTTGGTATAACTTTAATAAGCTTTTTAAATAACTTTTTCAGTTAAGTCCGATTCTTTGTGACCCCACTGGGAGTTGGGCAAAACTGAAAAAATGACTAAACAACAAAAAAAGCGATGAAAAAACATTGATAATACAGATTAAACTTCAAAGTATGGCACGCTAACATTTTTATGGAGAGCCACTTGTTAAACATTTACAAGCAGTCTATCCAGCCTCACAGGATGGAGCTTCTTCCCAAAGCTGAGATTCCAAGACTGTACCATAATGATGTTCACATACTGCCCTTTCTCCAACTTCTGGAACCCAGAACACTGTTCTGCACAGAGTAGGCTTATAAGAAATATGTTTTGAATGAAAGAATGAATGAAGACTCAGATGTACAAAGGGAACAAGGGGAAAGGGGAAGCAAGCATTTATTAAAAGCCTACTATGTGTTTTGCTCTATGCTAAATGCTTTCCAAATATTATCTCATATAAAGCAGATCTAATGAGTGTGGAGGTCCATGGCTGTTAACACATTATACATATTTTCCAGACAATAAAATTATTGATTTGTTGTGCTGATTCTTTTTCCTCTCTTTATATATATATATATATATATATATATATATACATACATATATATATATATTATATGGAATGGCTATCTGTTATATATATATATCTGTTATATAGACAGGATACTAGGGATAACTATAGTAATGTAAGAAACAGAAAATAGCAATAAAAACTTATTTTAAAGTTTTTCTTTAAAAAGTGAGTATGAAAAAAAAAACAAACAAAAAACAATAAAAAATAAAAATAAAAAAACAACAACAATTTTTTTTTTTTTAAATGAGTGTGGCAGCCTGAACAGAAGGGTTTGGATGAGCTGGCTGGAGGCAGAGAAGTTGATATAATTAGCTGATGTAATATCTCAGACAGAGGGTTGATACCTGGATTGAACTAGAGCTCATAAAGCATGACTTTTAATGCCCTTCTCCTCTCTATACCCCAGTCCAGTCCCCCTGACTTTGTAATCAGTCACTAAACCAACCAGTGGGTCCAGTTGGGGTGTATTTGCTGCTGTTGCTGCAAGAGTAGCCTCTGTTTCTAGAAACAATCAGCCAGCTCCCCAGAGGCTTCACCACACCTGCTATCCATCATCAGACCTTCAAGCTCCCTGACGCCAGCATGGAGGTAGATGGCTGGGTATGCACTCACAGATGCCCCAGGGATGGGCTCTCTTGTGTGGCTCTGGATTCCTTGTCTCTGTCTGCTCTGCCCTGAGCAGGACTCACACATCTGTATCCTGCTGAGTCAGGGCAACAGAATCTCAATTTTAGGTCAGCAGCAACTCTAAGCTAAAAAAAAAAAACAAAACCAAAAAAAACCCCCAAACCTAAAAAAGCTGGACACCACAAAGCTCAGTTGTAAGCAGGGGAGAGCCTCCAAGAAATGTGCCAACCAGCCTAGATGAAGGTGACCATCCTGACCCTTAGTGCCTCAACTCCCAGCCTCCCCCCTTTGCTTCACAATAGTAGAGAAAGGGTTGTAGCAGATTAGCTACCTTCTCTCCTCTCAGCTGCTTTGTCATAATCATAATTCACAGTTATTTAGTGGCAAAACTAAACTTCCACCTAAGATAGGATAGGGACTAGAGCTGTGATTTTACTTCTCTAGGGAAATCCCTGGTAAGGAAACTCCATCTGCCAGTACAGATTGCAGATTCCCATCCCCCTAAATCCTTCAATAAGGATTGGTGCCTGCAATTTATAGTCTTCAAGCAGGGGAATCTTAATCTTTTCTCTATCCTGGATTCCTCTAGCAGTCTGCTGAAGTGTAGAGTCCCTAGGTCATTTAATTGTACAGGTTTAGCACAGTAGAAAATTACAAAACTAATTAAAGTTTGGTGAAAATCAATACCTAATTTTCCCCAAGGTCACAGCTCTCCCCATACTCCCCCAAGTCTTAAAGAAGTGCCTATTTGGGGGTAGGGAAGGAGTAGTGGGAGTTACATGTAGTAACATGCTCAGTTTCACACAAAGGTGTCTCAATGTGCCATTGCCTTATTCTCACTTGTATCTCCAATATCTAGTGGAGTACCTGGCACATGGGTGGGAAGTGTTTAATAAATACTTGAGGAGTGATTGATTGATGAAAGATTTGGGATAGGATCCTAGCTCTGTGACTTCCCATCTATTACTTTGAGTGAGTTACATAACCTGTTTGGGAACCCTGTGTTTCCTCATCATGAAAATAAGGGAATTGAGCTGGGTAATCTCCAAGTTCTCACTTCTGGGATTCTGGTTGATTGAATGTTCTACTAAACAGAGAGTTAACATAGTAAAAAGCCCATTGCTGAGCATGTTTGTTATTAGATTGTAAGCTCCTTGAGGGCAGGAGCTGCCTTTTGCTTCTTAGCACAGTGCCTGTTGCATAATCGATATTTCATAGATGTTGATTTTCCACTTGAGGATGATCATTCTCATATATGATCATACCCTTCACATCCCGGTGACTCTGAACTCCTACAGATCATCATCCAAACACCATTCCTAACCTCTTACCATCTGATTCTTCATTCCCATTCCCTTAATTCTCATCCCACAAAGTTTCATCTCAACTCCACCCAGACCTTCTCCTGTGCCCTCTGGAATGCTTATTCTATAGGCAATAAACTTCTCTTCATCCTAAATCTAGTCTTTTCTGCTTTCCAACTACTAACTCAATGAAACCTGACTTCCCCCCAGTGACACATTGCCCCAGCTTCCCTTTCTTGCATCTTCACTCATTTTTCTCTGCTTACTGATCAAGGTGGAGAAGATGGAAAGCTCCTGGCTCTCCACTGCCACTTCCAGGTTGTCCATCTTCCTCCATCACTCAGCCACTATTTTTTCCTTTGAGGTTCAAATGATTCATATCTATCACCCAATCAAAGTCCTAGATATTGCTCACAGACTTCTATATCACTTCTTTTCCTTCCTTAATGAGATTTATAGTTGACTTATAAGTTTTTTCTCCTCTTCAGCTCCTGCCTTTATTTTAGGGGACTTCAATGTACATATTCCTGTGCCTCCAAAAACAGTCACTTGATTCTTCCAGTTTCTCCTGTAATTTCTTCTGTCCTTTGTGGCTAGACCATCTATATTGGGTGCCTCCATTTTCTCCCTTATTACTTTCTTCTTTACCCCTTACAATATAACTTCTGACCTTATCACACCAACAAATCTGTTCTTTCCAAAGTTACTAATGATCTTTTAGTTGCCAAATCCAGTGGCCTTTTCTCTATCATTCTCCTTGTTCTCTCTGTGGCTTTTGCCACTGTGAATCATTCTCTCCTTCTTGATACTCTCCTTTTTTATGTTTTAAGAGCACTACTCTCTCCTGATTCTCTTCCTACCTCTCTGACTGCTCCGTCTCTGTCTTCTCTATCTTAACCATATCTGTCTCAGAGGATTCTATTCTGGGCCCTTTTCTTCCTCTATGCTATTTCACTTTGTAATCTCATCAGCATCTTTGGATTTGTTGTTGTTTGTCTTTTGTTCTTGAAGAGGACCAGGACATCAGGGAGGTGATTCTGTGACATGCAGGCAAATTGGATTTAAGTGAGGGAGGGTAGTGCAAGGACACCTGCCTCACCTTCCCCTCCAGAGCCATCTGGGTCCAGTGGACAGATATAGATGAGATGATTGGAGATGACCCTGGATACTATGGGGGACCTTGGTCTTTTTGAGCTCAGGTCTTAACAGTTCTCAATTTGATTAGACCCTTTCAGTGATTAGGGTTAGGTAATAATTGAGTCACCTAGTTTCTCCCCTCCCCGAAAAAAAAATCTAAGTTAATGAATTAATCTGGGAAGAGAATATCCTCAGAGTTTCTGGCCAAAGCAGAAATGACTGCTATTTACGTTTAATCCTGAGTCAATCAGGACCTAAACGATGACCAAATGGGGCTTAGTCTAAGAAAATGACTGTGACAGAAAAGGAAAATGAATTACCATCTCTATGCTGAAGATTCTTAAATCTTCCTGCTCCAGCCTCCAATCTTGCATCTCCAGCTGCCATTCAGTTGGGGAATAACTGAATAAGTTATGATATATGAAAGTAATGGAATATTATTTTTCTATAAGAAATGATGAGCAGAGTGATGGCAGAAAAGTCTGGAGACCTACATGAATTGATGCTGAGTGAGATGAGCAAAATCAAGAGAACATTGTACATAGAAACAAGATTAAGTGATGATCAACTGTGATAGACTTAGCTTCTTTCAACAATGAGGTGATTCAAGGCCATTTCTAGACTTGGGATGGAAAATGCCATCTCCATCTGTGCAATGGATGCTGAATATGGATTGAAGCATAGTATTTTTACCTTTTGTTGTTGATGTTGTTTGTTTGCTTTTTTTCCTTTCTTGTGATTTTTTTCCCTTTTGATTTGATTTTTCTTGTACAACATGACAAATGTGAAAATATATTTAAAAGAATTGCACATATTTAACTTATATCAGATTGCTTGCTACCTTGGGGAGGGGAGGTAAGGAGAAAGGGAGAAAAATTTGGAGCACAAAGTTTTACAAAAATAGATATTGGGAAAAATAAAATACTATTTAAAAAAGAAAAGAAAGAAAGAAATGTACTTGAATCTAGTGTCACTGTCCTCCTGGTTGCTCCATCATCTGGGCTTTTGGCATTTTCTCTGACAGTCCCCATGTCAGAAATGCTCCATTGTTCCAACTACTGACCTCCCTGGCTTCTTTACATCACCTAGAGTTCCACCTTCTACAGGAAGCCTTCCCTAATCCCTCTTAATTCCAGTGCCTTCCCTTTGCTAATTATTTCCTAATATTCTCCTACTGCATCCAGGGCCATCTCCAGTTGTCACAATATAATGTTACCACTGGTCCTAGGTAACTAGAGGATAAAGTGAGATTGGTGACTTTTCACAGCTCTAATTCAGCTGCATGTCATGGCAGCACCTTCCTGATGTCATAGTCCTTTTTAAGAACAAAGGACAAACAACAACAACAATATATTTCCTATTTATCCTGTATGGAGCTTGCTTTCTTTATATTTATTTGTTTGTGGTCTCCCTCAATAGATTGTAAGCTCCTTGAGGGCAGGAACTGATTTTTTGCTCTTCTTTATGTTTCCAGCAGTTGGCAGAGTGCCTGGGACATAGTAGGCACTTAATAAATCTATTGATTGATCAATAATAATTATTACCATTGACATACAATAAAATATGGTGGATAAAGAACCAGCCTCAGGAGTCAGGAAAAGCTGACCTCTTGTCTAGCCTCTTGCAAACACTGGCTGGTTGAGCATGAGAAAGGCACTTAACTTCTCAGCATCCTGGGGAACCATCTCAGACTATGAACTACTGAATTGTCAGCAGTTTACAGCAGATGAGGGAGTTTCCACATCAGAGAGATTTTCACACCAGAAATCACAGAGCTGACCCAAAAAAACTGACATAACTTCACATATATAGCACTTTTTAAGATTTATAAAATACTTTTCTCACTACAATTTAATGAAGGAAGGATTGTGACTATCTCCCATATTTTTTTTAAACATATGAGGAAATTGAGGTCCAACAAATGGAACTGATTACCCCAAAGTCAGAAGCAGAATTTGGACCTTGTTCTTCTTACTCAAAGTCCAGTAAAAATAAAAAAAATTTCTTTTGAATGATTTATTAACTCTCTCTGTCTCTGTCTCTGTCTGTCTCTCTCTTTTTTAATCTCTATCAGTCTAGTAACCCACAGTCTCTTCCTTCTCTGCCCATTTAGAAGTCCTCCCTTGTAACAAATTAGTTCAGAAAAATAATTCAAACATTGGCCATGGCTGAAACCATCTTTGTTCTGCAATCCCCTTTCCAAGTTCATTTCTCTTAATCAATTTACCACAGGCACTTCCATACATGAAATAGTGTCAGGGATTAAGTTTGGGAGCACTTTTGATGGCCAATAGGTCCATAAGGAGATGGCTAAAGGC
Organism: Myrmecobius fasciatus; assembly: GCA_023553655.1. Classification (NCBI taxonomy): domain Eukaryota; kingdom Metazoa; phylum Chordata; class Mammalia; order Dasyuromorphia; family Myrmecobiidae; genus Myrmecobius; species Myrmecobius fasciatus. The sequence continues at coordinate 31,876 of JAJPUD010009409.1, forward strand.
CCCTGAGATGCCTTTTAGAAGCCTTTAAGATACATCCTGGACAGTGCAGTCCAGGTTTTCTTTGGCTTTACAGGAACCACATTGCCCCTTGGTCAATCATTGCTTTATCCAGAGGCCCAAAACACTCCCTTCTCTCTCATCAACCTTGAGTCTCAGTCTAGCCAGCAGTCACTTTGGTCCCACCATGCTGGATCTAGGCTCCCCAGACTTGGAATCCCCCTATTACTTTTGACTTTTTCTTCTGGCTATTCTGCTTCTCCAACATCCAATCAGTTACCAAGGCCTGTTGGTCCCAACATCATAGTATCTATCATCAGCATACTATACTATCACAATATTCCTGCAATAACCCCAGATTGGTCTTTCTACCTCCACTCTTTTTTTTCCCTCCTCTTTCTGCATTCACTACCACATCTTATTCCTCTGCTCAGTATCCTTAGATAATGTGATATATGATTAATTTCTCTGTTGTGAGGGCTGCTGAGCTCTTTTCAGGGCTGCTCATTCACCTTTGATGTCCACCTTCTATTTAACTCTCACCTGTGTAAACCATTTCAACCAAACTGGGTTGAGGACCTCAAACCTGTCAGTGAATTAGGGGGGAGTATACCCCAAGTATGTGAACATTAGTCCTAGTGGAATGAGCTGATGAGAATAATTTGTTTCACTGAAGTGGTTAAAATGGGCACTGTGGAGTGCTTAGAGCTTGGTTAGACACTGAAGATAATTCTGGGCCATACCAGTCATACTGACTTGTCACTGAACTTCTATAACTCTGGAAGAAAGAGTGAGGTCAATGACTTTGTGCAACTCTGCTTCACTTAAATCTAATTTATGTGTGAGTCAAAAGATACCACCTATACCATTTTATCATTTTTACCTACCTTAAAGTTCTGTGGCAATGGGTAAATACCAAATAGCAGGTGTGGACACACTGAGAGCTTTGAATAGAGCTGTCCCAGACCATATGATCATTTCATTGGACTGAAGTAGCAATGGGATTCAGCAGCACCCTGGGTGTAGCCTCAGCAGCCTTTTTATTTATCATTTTTAAGTGTTTCTTTTTAATTTTTTAATTAAAGTTTTTTATTTTCAAGCTATATACATGGATAATTTTTGACATTCACCCCTATAAAACCCCATGTTCTAATTTTTTTCTCTCCTTTCTCTGCAATTCTTCTATACATATTTCCACAAATATCATGCTTGAGCAGCCTTTTTAAAGGACTGCATTGCTCACCTTCTGGTGTGCTAGGGACTCAAAAATGGGCCCTAAAAATTGTCTGCTTCACCTAATCTAATCCTGGATTGCTTACCATAGCAGGGGAGATCCTACTCTGCAGTTGAAACATAAAAAAATGTACAAAAGCTTTTGCAAAAATCATTTTACTCACAACTGATACATGGAATGTATGTGCATTTATAGACAAGAAATTTAGTAGATCTGAAAGAGGAACAAGTCTTATTGTGAGAGAACTCAGCAAGTTTCACATCTAAATAGCAGCCTTGAGGGAAACAAAAGTGGCAAATGAAGGATGGCTTAATGAAGCTAGATACACATTTTTCTGGAATGGCTTCAGTGATGGAGAGTGCTGTAAAGCTGGCATAGGTTTCTCAATCAAAACTAATCTAATCAATAAGCTGTGTACCTCTCAAAAGGAGTAAATAGCAAGTGTATAACAATGGAATTGCCATTTGCAGGAAAACACCATGCCATCATCAACAGTGCATATGCTTCCACCAGGCCAAACCCTAAAAATGTCAAAGAAAAATTTTATGAAGACCTGGAGATGCTCATTATCAATGTGCTGAAAAAAGACAAGTTTGCAATTCTGGGTGATTTTACTGTTAGAATAAGCACAAACTATCAGACAGATAGGGGTTTCCTTGGAAGGAATGGAATTGGAAACAGCATCATCAATAGTTACTTACTTCTGAAGATTTGTGTGGCTCATGGTGACCTTCTCATCACCAACAGTGTCTTCCATTTACTAACTACATTAAAACTTCACAGATGTACTCTCCAAACAAACAATGGCATATTTATATCATTGTGAGGAGAAGAGATAGACAGAATGTGAGAGGAATGAGATCCGTGTGTGGTGCAGAGTGTTGGACTTAGCCTCTCCAAGCTAAACATTCACATTCAACAAAAGCAGTGGCTTCAAGGTAAGTCAACTATTGGAAAACTCGATATTAATGGATTTGAGTGCTTCTCCTAAAATGAATAGTTGTTGAGCCAACACACATTTGGCAACAGTAGAGCAGAAAAGGAATAGGCAATTTTCAGAAATTTGGTGTATTGAAATTACTCATCTACGCTAGAATACTCACAAATATCAAGATTGGTTTGATAAAAATTATGGGGAAATTCAGAAGTTGCTAAATGAAAAACGAGAACTCCACAGTCTTTATCAGAAGGGCAGCTTGTCCATCTCCTAAGATAGCAGTTTTTAACTCTATCAAAAGTAAGGTACAAGTGAAACTTAGAGAGATGCAGGATTATTGGCTCAGTTAAAAAAGCACATTTATACTGCTAGTAACAATCCAAAGTGCTTTAATGATGCCTTAAAATCTATTTATGGGCCAAAGATCTTTGGTGCATCTCACCTACTCTTTGCTGATGGAGCCACATTGATTAGTGATAAGATTAAAGAGATTAGTGGAACACTTCCTTAGCATTCTCATCAGACCATTATCAACCAAGGCTGAAGCCATGGATTATGGCCATATCTCAGCTTGAAGTCATTTTCTCTGTAGCTAAACTTAATGAAGAAGAGGTTTTGAATCCTTTCATGTGGCAAAATGCCTGATGCTGATTCTATTCCAGCTGAAATTTATGAGGTGGGGGGTCCTTTGTTTATATACTGCTGACTGCAATCTTCCAAATTATATGGCAAGAGAAGATTGTCCCCCAGGGGTTCAAGAGTGCCTCCATGTCTATCTCTACAAAGGAAAAGGAAATAAGTTGTCCTGTGATAATCACAGGGAGAACTCTCTCTAGTCATTGCTGGCAAAATTCTTGCCAGACAAGGAACTGGAAATTAAGTAGATTCCCATCAACCAAGTAATGGTTGAATAAGTTATGGTATAGAATGTAAAGAAATATTATTGTTCTGTAAGAAATGATGAGCAGGCTGATTTCAGAAAAGTCTGGAAAGACTTACATGATCTGATGGTGAGTGAAGTGAGCAGAACATTGTACAAGTAATAGCAACATTGTGCAATAATCAACTTTCATAGACTTAGCTCTTCTCAGCAATGTGTTGATCCAAGACAATTTCAGTAGTCTAAGGATGGAAAATGCCATTTGCATTCAGAGAGAGAACTATGGAGACTGAATGTGGATCAAAGCATAGTATTTTCACCTTTTTTTGTTTGCTTGCTTTTTCTTTCTTGTGTTTTTTTCCCCCTTTTTGGTCTGATTTTTCTTGTACAACATGACAAATGTGGAAATATATTTAAAAACATTGTATATGTGTAATCTAATCAGATTGCTTGCTGTCTTGGGGAGGGGGAAAATTAGGGAGGAAGAAAAAAAATTTGGAACACAAAATCTTACAAAAGTGAATGTTGAAAACTATTTTTACATGTATTTGGGAAAATAAAATACTATTGAGGAAAAAAAAAAAGATTCTTGCCAGGATCCTGCTTAATATTCTGATCCTTCACCTGGAAGACAGTCATCTGCTTGAGAGCCAATGTAGCTTCAGAAAGGACAGAGAAAGATCAATATGATGTTTGTAGTCTGACAACTCCAAAAGAAATGCTAGAAGCAGAACAGAGGTCTGTACACAATGTTTGCTGATCCAGTTGTCAGTTGTAAGGGCTTGTGAAAGATCATGGTAACATTTGGTTACCCAGAGAAGTTTTCCAATATTGTACACCAGTTCCATGACATACTTGTATACATTATAGATGATGGACAATACTCTCACACTTCCCTAGTCACCAATAGAGTGAAGCAGGGCTATGTGCTTTCTCCTATGTTTTTTATTTTAATTAATTAATTGATTATTATTATCATTATTATTATTATTATTATTATTTTGCTGAGGCAGTTGGGGTTAAGTGACTTGCCCAGGGTCACACAGCTAGGGAGTGTTAAGTTTCTGAGACCAGATTTGAGCTCAGTCCTCCTGATTTCAGAATTGATTCTCTATCCACTGTGCCACCTAGCTGCCCCTCTCCTATACTTTTTAGCATGTTTTCCATGATATTGTCAGATAGGATGGATGGTATCAAGGAGGACGAAAATGGTATCAAGGTCAGATGGTAAATTATTTAACTTGAAAAGGCTACACAAGCCCAAACTAAAGTGAAGGGAAATTTAGTGCATGACTTTCTATTTGCAGATGATTGATTGTATACTTAATACAGCCTCTGAGGCTGGGTAGAAACAGAATATGGATCAATTAGCTTGTGCTAATTTTGACCTAATAATTAACTCCAAGAAAACATTGGTTCTCCATCGGGCAGCACCATACCATCCATCTGTGAAACCATTGGTTAAAGTTTTTTGAATGTTGTTGTTTGGCAGTATTCTTTCCAGGAATGATCCATGTGGATGATGAAGTTAATGCACACATTGCCAGAGCTAGCTCAATGATTGGGAGGCTCTGAAGCAAAGTGTGAAATAGAAGAGGTATTAGACTCCCTACCTAACTGAAGATCTACAGAGCCGTTGTGTCGACCTCATTGTTGTGTGCTTGTGAAACCAGGACAGTATACTAGCGCCATTTGGAATCACTTCCATTTGAATTGTCTTGGGAAGATTCTGAAGATCACTTGGCCAAATAAGGCACTGGACACTAAGGTCCTTTTTTGAGCTGAATTGCTAAGCATTTAGCAGAAAGTGCAACTCCAATGGACTTGCCACTTTGTTCAAGTGTCAAACATATGTTTGTCTAAAAGACTATTTTATGGAGGACTCATGCAAGGCAAGTGCCCACACAGAGGTCAGATAAATCAATACAAGGACACTCTCAAGCTCTCTCTGAAGAACATCAGAATTCATTATGAGACATGGGGCACACTGGCATAGAAATGTCCAGCATGGGGTGCCCACATCAAAGAAGGCACTGTGCTCTAAAAGCAGAATTGCATTAGCTCAAAAGAATCATGAGATGCACAAATTTAGAGGTATCAGTACACCAAATGTTCATATGGACTCCATGTGCCCAACCTGTGGTAGAATCTTCTAAGCTCCTGTTGGTCTGATCAGCCATAGTTGGACATATTGTATTATGGTGACCCCAACAGAGTGATGTCATTTTGGACCTCTTAATGTAATTGCACTTTTTGGTCCTCTGATCTTTGTGGAGGGCCTGGGTCAGAAAACCCTGAATCTTCTGGCCCTGGTCCCCCAGCCCTCACTCTTAATTCACCTGGAGATTACTCTCTAGACCACCACCCTCCACCCTTAATTAACCTGGAGATCATTCCCTAGCCCCGGGCTACAGAAACTAAAATTAAATTTTGTCTCTCAATTCCCTGCTACTTTCCTAATCAGCATCTTAGCCCACTGAGAACCCTGAGTGTCAATAAACCCTTTTTGCCAATTTTAACTTGGAGACTGAGACTGCAAATTCTTTTGCAAAACTTGAGACACCAGCCTGGGGACCCCCAAACACTGTTAGGGTTTCGCATCCCTCAACACTCTTTGAGAAGGAAGGACAACAACCAATCTAGAGGTGAGTCATCTTCTGAGAGTGAGAGATAGGGTTGAATTGTGGGGCTTGAGAGAGGAAAAAGCTTGGAACATCCTGTGTGGGCAGGGTGATGAAAAGCAAGATTGTAACTAGGGTAGTGCTATGGAGCTTTGCATTAGGGTGGGAAATTTAAAGAACTATAGTAGAAATATCCCAAAATGTGTACTTTGCCCTTGCTTGACCCTACTCCTGTAGTAGAGATAACGGCCTCCTTCTGCAGGAGCAGGTTTCCTCCCCCTTTCAGCAGTTCAGAAAGAATGCTTTCTATCTTTCCATCAATTCCTCCAGCTCAGAAAAAAAAAAAAAAAAGCTAGTTTTGGCTCTAATAGATTTGATCAGAGATGAATAATAAAATGATTACTAAGCAGCAGTGAGATGGGAGCCCAGTTGAAATTAGATATGATTCATTTTTTTTTGTTTATTACTTCCCCCAGGAGCAGTATTCAGCAGATTGAGAGGCAGGGTGGAAAGAATGGATAACAGGGGTGATCCAGGGTTGAGCAAAGAAAGTATGGTGGAAAATGGCACCCTCTTAAAATGGTTAAGTAGAAAGATGGAAGGACAGGAGATTAGGACCATACTGGGTAATGTCAGAAGTAGAGATAATGGAGGTCCTTTCTTCCTTTAGCTACTCTCAGTGTTTGAAGCCAGACTTTTATTGCTTTTATTGCTTTTATCTGATTTTTATTGATATCATTTGCCAGATCTATTTTTGAATATAGTTTCCCCATCAGGGATTTGCAAGAACCAGGGGGAATTAGCTGTTAGATTTTCAGGGTGAACATTTTATACTTTGGCAACCAGTGAGAGAAATAATTAATAATCAATGATTTGGGGAGATCCAGAGCTTCCCTTTTTTCTCCTCAAAGTTTAGTCTCTTGAAGGACATTGAATTAACTCTCCTCAATCTTAATCAGACTCCACCCAACCTTACAAGGAATTTAATTCCATTGTGCTCTACTCAGGATTGGGTGTGGATACATTCTTTGATTAGATTGCCCAAAACTGGGAGTTATTTAGAAGTAAATTACAGGGGCAGCTAGATGGTGCAGTGGAAGAGCACTATCCCTGAAGTCTGGAGGACCTGAGTTCAAATCCACTCTCAGAGACTTTAACACTTCCTAGCTGTGTGACCCTGGGCAAGTCACTTAACCCCAATTGCCTCAGCAAAAAAAAAATAATAATAATAATAATAATAATAATAATAATAAATTACAGGATCAAAGTTCATGAGAATCTAGACCCTCATGGTAATATTCTGTGTTCTCTCATTAATTGTTAACCATTGCCAACTTCAGGAATACCACCCTTCCAAAGACATATAAACCGTGAGCCCATCACCATGATTATCTTTTAGTATTTGAGAGTGCCACTGATCTCTTATTAAATTACCTAGAAATCTTGAACTTTTTAAACATCACACCAGCAAGAAATAAATCAGTGCTCCTTTGATTGTTCTGTTAAGAAAGTGATGAAGGAAATGTTAACAATGCAAAGTCATTTCTTTTGATATTTTTGAATATTAATTCTTTTTAAAATTTTATTTTAGTGCTCTAAATTTGTTATCTCCCTCCACTACCTCTCCCACCCATAGAGGCAAGAAAAACAATACCCATTATACACATGAAGTCAGATGCAGATTAAATTTTAAAATGTTCTCAGTACTTAATTCTGTTTGCCTCAAAAAAAAGTGTGGGGGAGGGTCATGAGTATATTTAGTACATTTTTCTTTGGAGAATCCTATTCCACATTTATATTCAATATCCTCCCTTCTCTACCTAGAGAGCCATCTCTATAATGAAGATTTTTAAAAGAAAGGGGAAAAATCAACTGTGATTAACAGTATATGGAGTTTTCTGTATCCATTAGTTTCTACATCTCTGCAAGGAAAGGGGGGAAATGGATTCTCCCATCTATTGCCTGAAAGCAAGATTACTTGCTATCATTATACAGTGTTGAGTCTTGTTCTCTGTTCCTTTTCATTTACACTGTGGTAGTCAGCATGTAGATAGTCTTCCTGGATCTACTTACTTCACTTTGTATCAGTTCATCAAAGTTTTCTCATGCTTCTTGGCTAGATCATTTCTTCTAGTCAGAGTCCACTGCTTGTCTTGTAGCACCTTAGCTCCTCTTGGTCTCTCTCAATCCAGAGACATCTACTGTTTCCAGTTCTTGGGTACTAGAGAAAGAGCAGCTTCAGGAGGAAATCCAGGGACAAATGAGGAGATTTTGAAAATTGCCATTAATCCTTGAACTCCAGAGACAAGTCAGAGTCAAGGAGTCAGTATATACACCCTACTGTCTCTTTCACATTAGTATAGAACCTCAGAACAAGTGGCTTCCATAGCCATTGAGTCTAATTCATGCCTCCCTAAATTCTCTCTAGAACCTACAAAACAAGTGGGAGTCCAGTCTCTGCTTGACAATCTGTAGGCATGAGGAAACCAGTACTCCCCAAGACAGCCTATTCCATTTTTGGATAGCTCCTCATGTTAGGAAATTTCTCCTGAGATTAACTCTGCATTTTGCTTCTTTGTAATCCCTGCCTGCTGCTCCTATATGTTTTGCCTTTTGAGGCCAAAGAAAACAAGTGACAAGATAGCTTTTTTTTTTTTTTTTTTTTCTGAGGCAGTTGTGGCTAAGTGACTTGTCCAAGGTCACACAGCTAGGAAGTGTTAAGTGTCTGAGATTAGATTTGAACTCAGGTCCTCCTGACTTCAGGGCTGGTGCTCTATCCACTTTGCCACCTAGCTGCCCCCAGATATATATTTTAAGAGAGGAAAAAGAATCAGCACAACAAATCAATAAATTTATTGTCTGGAAAATATGTATAATGTGTTAACACCTGTGGACCTCCATACGCATTAGATCTGCTTTATATGAGATAACATTTGGAAAACACTTAGCATAGTGCGAAGCACTTAGTAGGCATTTAATAAATGTTTGTTTTCCTCTTCCCCTTGTTCCCTTTGTACATTTTAGTCTTCACTTCCCCCTTACAAGTTTTCTCTCCTCCAAGCTAACCATCCCCAAAACTCTTTTAACCAATCCCCACACGCCATGGACTCTTTTTACCTTATCAGTAGGATCATTGGCAGCCATCCTCTCCCTTGTCTTGTCATTGAATTCTGATGCCTTCCAAGGAGAGAGTGAGGCTTTGCTCAATTCTGCCTCACTCAAATCCATTTCACAGGCAAGTAAAACATCGCTTGTGATATGGTTGGTCTTTTTCAAGAATGAACAACAATAATGACTTTATTGGGATCTTGCCAAATTGTGGTTCCCAGGGATAAATCCATACTTTACATGTGGCTTGGGGCAGAGAATGATGAAATTAACTATAACAATGCCTTGTTTCTGAGTGTCATGTCTATACCATTGTAGCCTGAGGTTACATTAGCTTTCTTGGCTACTTATCATCCTACCAACTCATATTGAGCTCTGGGTCCACTAAAACTCTCAGATCCTTTTCAAACGATAAACTATTACCTAACCATGCCTCCATTTTATATGTGTGAAACTGAATACTGGACCCAGGAAAAGATAAGGGATCTTTATGAAATGTAGACAAGTTCTTACAATGAATCAAAAAGGTAACAACACCAGAGAATGAACAGTGATAGGCCAGAGGAGGTGGAAGGAGTTTTAAAAGTCTAAACTACTAGATTTTCACTATTTATCAGAGAAATGCAAATTAAGACAATTTTTGGGTACCACTACACACCTCTCAGATTGGCTAAGATTTTAGGGAAAGATAATGATGAATATTGGAGGAAATGTGGGAAAACTGGGGTACCAATACATTGTTGGTGGAGTTGTGAACTAATCCAACTATTATGGACAGCAATATGGAACTATGCCTAAAGGACTATCAAACTGTGTTTACTCTTTGATTCAACAGCATCAAGGTTTTGCAAGAGTGAATGTTGAAACCTATCCATGCATGTGTTTTGAAAATAAAAAGCTTTATACAAGTAAATAAATAAATAATTTTCTAGATTTAGAAACTACTAGATTGTTATCCCAAAGAGAATAAAGAAAGAAGAGAAGGACCTATATGTACAAAAATATTTATAGTAGATTTTTTTGTGTAGTGGTAAAGAAATGAAGGGGATACCCATCAGTGAGAACAACTGAATACATTATGGTATATGAATATGATGGAATATGATTGTGCTATATATAAGAAATGAAGAAAGAGAAGGTTCCAGAGGATTCTGGGAAGATATGTATAGATTGAGGTCAAGCGAAATGAGAAAAAAGGGGAACTCAATTTGTTCTTCATATAATATCAATATTGTAAACTCAAGTAATTTGGAAATATTTAAGAATTCTGATCAACACAACTTGAATCAACCAATTTCTGGAGGTTTGATGATGAAGCAGATAATCTACTTCCCAAAAGACAGTTGATGGACTAAGATGTAGAATGAGACACATTTTGGGATATGGGCAATAGGGAGATTTGTTTTGTTTAAATATATTTATTTGTTTCAAGGGCTTTAACTTTCTTTTTTTTATTGAAGGGTGAAAAAAATATTTGATAATAAAAAAATGTAATTTAAAAAATCAGTTTCATCAGTGTATGTAGAAGTTAAATTTGGAGAAGAACCTTGATCCTGAGAAGATGTGTTAGAGGCCACACAGAAGACTGTGAGAATACCCTTGGACATTAGGAGAGCCGAAACTCATAGAGAGGCAGCCCTCACAAGGAAATCAGGACTTCTGGGAATGAGGCTTTTGGGATCATTTAGTATGAGGAATATTGGGATAGACACAATGTTGCTGAAACCTGGTCTCCTTGGACTACAAACCCTAAATAATTGTACATCTCTTTTCCTCTCTTAGATTTCCTAATAGAATTTAAAGCACATATCCCTTCCACATTGTGACTTTCCCCATTGTAGTTTTGATATATTGTAGGTTGGCATAAGAAATTAAATGGGAATTTTTTGGGAGTTTTGTGGAAGCCACAGGCAACAAGATGAAACAGAAAAAGTTTAGAAACTCAGAAATGCATAAAAATGTATATGTACTATTATATAATATCAACATATATTATCTTTTAATACAATAATAATTCAGACATTTTCTCTGGTTCAGAGAGGGTCCAAAATTTTTATATGATTTTCCAGATCGCCGGGGTGCCATGCCCCTAACCACCATGATGTGGAAGGGATAACTATACTTTCTTGCTTACCCACTTTTGTTTTAAACATTTACCATGTAAACAATATTAACCATAATTCTTTGCTGATCTGGGAATACTTATTAGAAATGCATTTGGGAAGAAACTATTGAGGGGAAATATCCACAGAGAAGAGGACAAGATAAATTTTAAGTGCTTTGCTAGACCACTCTTTATGGTTGAGGCTCATAGCTTAAAAAAAAATAGAACAACAATTATTGTTCCTTTTTGTGAATTCTCAAGGAATGCCATATAGTAGCAATATGGTGAGAGGGAAAAATTGGAGTGGTTGAACAACCCTGTTAGCCTCTATAGCTTGGAAGACTTCCTATTTATCACATTAAATTTTATTTTTTTTTGGATTTGGTCCAATGTTCCAGACTCAATTTGTGATGGCCTTTACTTAGATCACTGTTATGTATTAAAAAAAAATAAGAAAGAGGGGAAGCTATGTGGCACAGTGGATAGAGCACCAGCCCTGAAATCAGGAGGACCTGAATTGATATCTGGTCTCAGACACTTAACATTCCCTAGTTGTGTGACCCTGGCAAGTCACTTGGCCTCAATTGCCTCAGCAAAAAGCAAAAAAAAAAAAAAAAAGGAAAGAACTTGAAATTTTTATTCAACTGCATATCCAATATTTCCTATTTGGCTTCCTTAATAATGAGTTCTTTAGATAGTGGTAGAATATAATAGATTGGAACCGGAGGTGACCTATGGTTTAATGGTTATCAACACTGACTTATGTTGTTAATTTGGACAAGTTATTCTATCCTAGAATATAGAACACCATACCTTGGAGGGATCCTAGGAGATGGAAAACAGAATGGCAAAGCTGAATGGGACCTTTCAAAATAATGGTCTAGAGCTAGAAGGGAACCTAGAACATAAAATAAAGAATACAAAACCTAGGTAGACCCTTAGAACTGAAAAGTTTAAATAGCAGAGCTGGAGGGCACTTAGAACATAGAATCTTAGAGCCTAAGGAATGTTAGAACATTCACAGAAGAAAAATGGAATTAGAAGGGACTCTATGGAGCTGGGAGGAGCTTCAATCTTTTCATTTGCAAAACTGGGAGAATAACTCCTGTAATTCCTATTTCATAAGGTTATTATAAGAAAAAAAAAGTTTGTCAGCCATAAATCCCTCAAGAAATGTGAGCTATAGATTAAGAGATTTTTTTCTATTTGATCAAAAGAATTCTACTCTTCAATTTAATCAACTGACCATTTATTTATTCTCGAATTATAGGGTCTGGTTGGCAGGGAAGAAGAGGAAGTGAAAGCTCAAGGCCTGGATCAGTTTTCATTTTATCTTTCAGGCATGGCATTGCCCCAAGTCTCCCCATATCAATTCATAAAGAATCTGGATTCTTGGTGTTCTAGGATTCTAAAGGAACAGGTGAAGGAGGGAAGGAAGGAGAGGGAGGAAGAAAAAAAGGAATGAAAATAGAGAAAAGGAGAAACATTCAAAGAGCAACCACCCTGAGAGCCAATTAGCATGATGTGATGTAGCCATACCAGGGTTTAATGAGACTCTCAACACCTTTCTTGAGATGGAGAATGGGCAGATACCACAAAAGGGTTTAATCTTCAGTTGCCACATTCAAAGAAAACAACTTGAATTGCTATTGACTGAGACTCAATGGGTGAGGTTGGAGTGAAAAACCATCCAACTGGTTTTAATGCAAGAAGAAAATTCAATTCAATAGCTGCTTACTGACTGGCTACTATGTGCCAGGCAGGCACAGTATTAGGTGCTGGATGTCCAGTAGACATCTTAAAATCAACATGTCCAAAACTGAACTCATTATGTTTCCTATTAAACTCTCCCTGGTTCCTACTTTCTCTCCTTCTATCAAGGGCATCAACAACCTGTCAGGTCCCTAGGTTCTTCCTAGGTGTGATCCCCACACCCAATATCCAATCTGTTGCCAAGGCCTGTCAATTAGTCCCTCCCCTCAAGGAGTTTACATTTTACTGGGAAAATTTAAAAGTCATAAGAGTCATGGCTGATCAGAACTGGAAGAATACAGAATATTATCATCAATATCATTGTTATCATCATCACCAATCACTGAAATTTATATGGTCTTTTAAGATTTGCAAAGCACTTTATAGGTACCTTAGCATAGCATTCAGCATAGAACCTAGCATATAGTAATAATACTAATAATAATAACTGGTTAACTGATTATATAATTTGCTTTTTGCAACAACCCTGTTAGAAAAACTCTATGACTGTCTCCATTGTACAGATGAGAAAACGGAGACCCAGAATAGTTAAGTGACTTGACTAGGGTCATTTGGCTATTAAGTGTCTTGGGTAGAATTCAAATTGAAGTCTTCCCGACTCCAAGTCTTGCAGTGTAATCCCTCTGCAAATTTCTTCCAGTACTGATAGGTTAGGGCAGGATAGTTGGATTGGAAAATCATCAGCATTGAGATGACAATTAAATCCATGGGAGCTGATGAGATCACCAAGTTGTATATAGAGGGAGAAGAGAAGAAGGCCCAGGATAGCTGTGAGAGACACCTAGAGTTAGAGGGTGTGATCTGGAGGATGATCTGGCAAAGGAGAGAGGAAAGAAGGGATTAGAGAGGTAGGAGGAACCAGGAGAGAAGTGTCCCCAAAACTAAAGAAAAGAATGTCAAGGAGGAGTGATCCACAGTGTCCAAGGTCTGCTGAGAGGTCAAGGAGCATGATGATTGAAAAAAGACCCCTGGGTTTGGCAACCAAGAGATGATTGGTCACTTTGGAGGGAGCAGTTTGGGTGGAATGATAAGGTTGGAAGCCAGACTGTAAGAGGTTAAAGAAGACAGTGTGATCTGAGGAAATGAGGGGAATTATAGAATGTCAGAAACTGGGAAGGTTCTTAGTTAAAGAACATCAGATCTGAGAGGGCCCTTAGAACCCAGGAGGTCAGAGCTGGGAGGGCCCTTAGAACCCAGGAGGTCAGAGCTGGGAGGGCCCTTAGAACCCAGGATGTCAGGGCTGGGAGGGCCCTTAGAACCCAGGATGTCAGAGCTGGGAGGGCCCTTAGAACCCAGGATGTCAGAGCTGGGAGGGCCCTTAGAACCCAGGATGTCAGGGCTGGGAGGGCCCTTAGAACCCAGGAGGTCAGAGCTGGGAGGGCCTTAGAACTCAAGAGGTCAGAGCTGGAAAGGCCCTTAGAACACAGGATGTCAGAGCTGGGAGGGCCCTTAGAACCCAGGAGGTCAGAGCTGGGAGGGCCCTTAGAACCCAGGAGGTCAGAGCTGGGAGGGCTCTTAGAACTCAGGAGGTCAGAGCTGGGAGGGCCCTTAGAACCCAGGATGTCAAGGCTGGGAGGGCCTTAGAACCCAGGAGGTCAGAGCTGGGAGGGCCCTTAGAACACTGAATGTTACAGCTAGGAGACTCCTAAGAAAAGATGATCCTCAAACCAATTTATCCAATCCTAATCTCCTGAGATCTAGACTATTGTCAACAACTGTCTGTTGAATGTGTCAAAAGGGACATCCTGTAGACATGTTCCATTCAAATTCAACATGTACAAAAAACAATTGAAAATCTTTTCCCAACCTCCCCTCTTCTGAACTTCCCTGTTACTATGGATACCACCATCCTCCCAGTCACCTAGACTTGAATCTCAGTGTCTTCCTCTGCTTGTCACTCACACTCACCCCGATTATCCAATCAGTCGCCAAGCCTTATCGATTCAGCCTTCAGAACCTCTTCCATGGATATGACTTCATCTCTCTATTCTGGTGCAGTCCCTCATCATCTCACGCCATGACTATTCCAATGGACTTCTGGTGGGTCCTTCTGCCTCAGATCTTTCCCCATGTGGGTCCCTCCTCCATGTAGCTATCAAAGTGATCCTCCTAAAGCATAATTCTGATCATTTTTATTCCTTATTCAACAAATTGCAGTAGTTCTTTATTCATCTGGGATTGGATATAAAATCCCGTTTGGCTTTCAAAGCTTTACAAGCTGGCCCCTTCTGACCTTTATCTTCTTTAGTACCCTCCAAATCCTCTATGATCCAGGGACACTGGCCTGTTCTTATTGTTGATGTTCAGAAGGGACACCAAAAAGTTGGATCGTAGACCGGTATCACAAGGTGTTCAAGAGAATTTGCAGGCATGAACCCATCTCCAAGTCAAGAGATAAAGTTTATTGTAATTGTAACGTACATAAGTTACATATATTGTATAAGTTGTAATTGTATAAGTTACAATTGTAACATTAAGTTCAAAAGGAATTTAGCAAAGAACCAGGAGCAAAAATTTATAGGAAAAAACAGAGATCTAGTTCTTGATGTCACTGATAGGCTAATTTTATGGCCCAGTGGTAGAATCAAGGAATGGCCTGGTAAGCACCTCACCATTTGTCTTAGAAACCCTGTTATCACTGACCAACAGTTGATTGTTATCTGGCGGTCAGCAAAGTTTCTAGGACTATACTATAGTATTCCTAAAGCCAGGAGACTTTAGGATCACGGACAAATAGATTCTTAGAACAGTAAGGTCTGAGAGCCTCAGGATTACTGCTGTATTACTACTAGAAGCTGCACCCTCATCACTTATAAAATATTCCATCTCCAGACTGTACTTTTTTACTATCTAACTCCCATTTCTGAAATGCTTTCTCATCTTGCTTTGGTTTCCCTAACTTCCTCTAAGACTCAGCTCAAACCCCACTTTCTCAGGCCTGTTTCAGTCCCCTTCCCTCCCCCACTCTCAATCCCCACTGTTAATATCTTCGCTCTGAGAATACTTCCTATTTGTATACATCATATAGATATAGTAGTTTGTATGTTGCTTTCCCAATTAGAATGTGATCTTGAAAGCAGAGTTCATGCTTTTCCTTTCTATATATCTTTCTATATACATATATATATATATCCCTTTCTATATATCTTTCTATATACATACATATATATATATATCCCTTTCTATATATATATATATATATATATATCCCTTTCTATATATCTTTTGCACTTCACACATATAATGAGTATCATATATTTGCCTTCTCAATGGGTGGAGAAGGAGAGATGGTAAAACTGAAAATTTAAATTAAAAAAAAAATATCAGAGCTGAGATGACCCTCAGAACAAAAAATGTTAGAGCTGTAACGAATTATCATGATTTCTCTTAAGGCTTAGCATATTGTCTAATATATACTAAGCATTTAATAAATGATTGTTAACTATTGGTTGAAGGACCTTTAGAATATAGAATAACAGGGGCAGCTAGGTGGCGCAGTGGATAGAGCACCAGCCCTGAAGTCAGGAAGACCTGAGTTCAAATCTGGTCTCAGACACTTAACATTCCCTAGCTGTGTGACCCTGGGCAAGTCACTTAACCCCAATTGCCTCAGCAAAAAGCAAAAAAAAAAAAAAAAAAAGAATATAGAATAATAGAATTGAGAAGATCCTTAGAATATAGAGTATCAGGACCCTTAGAAGACAAAATGGCAGAACAAGTTGTGGTTATAGAATGGTTATAGAATTCTCTCCTCTTCTACCCCTTTTTTCATCTGTTGAAAAAGTAAGCAATATGATTCATGTGAAGTCATAGAAAAATATGTGATATATGATTGTGATGGAATATTATTGTGCTATAGGAAGTGCTATAGGAAAGCAAGATGGTTTTAAAAAAATCTGGGAAGACTTACATGATGTCATGGAAAGTAAAGTGAGCAGAACCAGAAAAACATTATACTTAGTAACAGCAGTATCATAAGTAACGACAATCAACTATGAAAGACTTAGCCACTCTGATCAATTCAATGCTCCAAGACATTTCCAAAGGATTCATGATGACAAATGCTATCCATCTGCAAGATAGAACTGATCAACTCTGAGTGCAGAGTGGAGCATATTTTTTCACTCTCTTTTCCTTGCCTTTTTTTTTCCAACATGGTTAATATGGAAATGTGTTTTGCATGATTTCACACATATAATGGGTATCATACTGTTTGCCTTCTCAGTGGGTGAGGAACAACAGGAAGGAAGGGAGGGAATGTAGAACTGAAAATAAAAATTTAAATTAAAAAAAAATCATGTTAGAACTGAGACAACCCTTAGAACCAAAAAATGTTAGAGCTGTAATGAATTATCCTGGCCCATTGAGTGAGCCCTTATTATGTACCAAGCATTGTAGTAAAG
The DNA here is from genome assembly GCA_023553655.1 of Myrmecobius fasciatus. Taxonomy (NCBI): domain Eukaryota; kingdom Metazoa; phylum Chordata; class Mammalia; order Dasyuromorphia; family Myrmecobiidae; genus Myrmecobius; species Myrmecobius fasciatus. The sequence continues at coordinate 48,933 of JAJPUD010009409.1, forward strand.
ATTGAGGATACAAATAGGAAGAACAAAAAACAAACCAAAAAAAAATTAGTTCTTAATGAAAGTAGGGAGCTTACATTCTTTTTTTTAAAAAAAATTTAATATTAATTATTTATTTGTTTTTAATATTCATTTAACATTCACTTAGAAACATTCATTGAATTCTGAATTCTCTTCCTCCCTCTCACCCCTCACCTCTCCTGAAACTGGCAAAGGCAAAAAATTTGATAGCAATTACACATGTGAAATCATGACAAATATATTTTCATATTAACCATGTTGCAAAAAAAAGCAAGAAAAATGAAAAAAGTAAAAAAGATATGTTTCAATTTACATTCAGACTCCATCAGTTCCTTCTCTGGAGGTGGAATTATCCTTTGAAATTGTCTTAGATCATTGTATTGCTGAGAATAGCTAAGTCATTCACAGCTGATCATTATACAACATTGCTGTTACTGTGTACAATGTTCTTCTGATTTTGTTCACTTAACTTTGCATTAATTCATAAAACTTTTCCCAGATTTTTTTTTTCTGGAAACCATCCTGTTTGCCATTTCTTATAACACAATAATATTCTATCATAATCATATACCATAATTTGTTCAGCCATTCCCCATTTGATGGACATTCCCTCAGTTTCCAATTCTTTGTTACCACAAAAAGAGCTGCTATAAATATTTTTGTATATTTAGGTTCTTTATCTTTTTCTTTGCTCTCTCTGGGACACAGATCTAGTAATGGTATTGCTGAATCAAAGGATATACATGTTTTATTGTCCTTTGGGCATTTGTTCTCCAGAATGGTTGGACCAATTCACAACTACACCAACAATAGAGTCTACATCCCCTCCATATTTGTCATTTCCATTTTTTGTCTTATTAGCCAATCTTATAGGTATGAGGTGGTACTGTGGAGTTGTTTTAATTTATATTTCTCTAATCAATAATGATTTGAAGCATTTTCATACGACTTTAAATAACTTTGATAACTGTTTTTATCCTTTAACCATTTATCAATTGAGGAATAAGTCTTTCTTGTAAATTTGACTTATTTCTCTATATTTTTGAGGAAGCTCACATTGTATATGCGGAGTATATGTATACATATGTATATGTATGTAAGTATATGCAGAATAAATATGAAGAGAATAAATACAAAACAGATACAAATGAGTTAGGGAGGTAAAACTCTAACAGTTGCGGGGATCAGGAGAAGTTTCATGTAGAAAATGTTACCTGAGCTGTATCTTTAAGAAGAAAAGGATTCTCTGAAACAGGAGGGAAAGCATTCTAGGCATTGGAGGTGGGGGTGGGGAGTGGGGGGAGGGTGGCCAATGCAAAGGGAGGGAGATGGGAGGTGAAGTGACAAATGTGGGAGAGAGAGATAACAACTTTGGATCACAGAATGGAGTGTGATAACATGAGACTAGCTTTAGAAGCTGAACAGAGGGGTTTATCTTATGGCACGAGGGAGCAACTGGAGTTTATTAAGTAGAGGAATAGCAAGGGCAAATCTGTGCTTAAGGAAAATCACATTTGCAGCTGTGTGGAGGAGAGATTGGAGTGGGGAAAAGATTTAGGGCACAGGGACCAATTAGGAAACTATCTCAATAATCCGGAAAAGAGCTGATAAGGTCTTGGACTCTGGCAGTGGCTGTGTGGGCAGAAGGAATGGGCTAGACTGAGAAACTGAGAATTATTATAAAATATTATAAAGATTTGAATTTGATTGGATAGGAGGAGTGAGGGACAGTGAAGGGTCAAGAGTGAAGATTACAAATCTGTGAGACTGGAAGACTAAGGGTTGCTTTAGACACAAACAGAGAACTTGTGGAAGACGAAAGGTTTGGGAGTAAAGAAAATGAATTCTGCTTTTGACATGTTGAGTTTGAGATCTCCATGGGCATAAAGTTGGAAATGTCCAATATGATGTTAGTGACTTCAGTGGGACAGACACCCAGAGGAGAAATTGGGGCTATACACACACATACATATATTCATCATAAATATATACATAATACATTCATGTGTACATGAATATGAATTTCTTTCTGGGAAACATAAGCATAGATAATGATAATTATAATTGAATGTTAATGATAATTGAATACATGGGACCTAATGAGGTCCTAGGACAAATTCTTGGGGAACCCTGGCATTTAGGGGGAATGATATGGATGATGGCCCAGCAAAGGGGATCCAGAAGGAATAATCAGCTGGGAGGGAATATGGGAAGGGAATAAGCATTTATGGAGCATCTAAAGGATGCCAGGTACCACGCCAAGTAGGTCCTGTTTTTTGGTTGTTGTTTGTTTTTTACAAATATTATCTCATTTGATACTCATAATAATAACCCTGTGAGGTGATTATTATCATCCCCATCTTACAGTTGAGGAAACTGAGGCAAACAGGAGTAAGTGACTTGTTACTTAGCCATCAAATATCTGAAACAAGACAGGTAGGAGGAGAACCAGAAGAGAGTGCAAAATCCCAGAGCGCTCTACCCAAAGCCTCAGTTTATCCAAATCCTATCCCAAGTTTGCCCTCCAAAAGAAGCAAAATACCTTATCAATTCACTTCCTTCTGATTTTGTATTGCTCTGCACAGGGGCTCTAGACAAAGTCCCTTAATTTGAGCTGCAATCTCAGGATCCCACTTTCTGAAAGTAGCATTATAGACAGATAGTAAACTCAGAACTACAGTGATTACTCAAGACCACAGACTATTAGAGCAGGAGAGTTTCTTAGAGATCATCCAGGTCACTTGTATTTCGAAGGAAGCCATTCATCACGAGCTCCTTTATTGCCTCTCCTCTTCACTTCAAAAGCCCTTTAAATCTTTGTTATAGGTTATTCACAGAGGGCCAGTCTGCTCCCAGCCAACCACATGTGCTGACTCAGCACTCTCTCATTTGAGGATGACAAAGCAATTCCTTATTGTTGTCCATTGAACAGGAATAGCTGCTGATTCTGTGGACTAACATTTTTAAATTGATTATCAAAATTTTTAAATGACTAAATTTTAAATTTAAATATTAAATCACTAAAATTTAAACTTAAAGCATTAAATTTGAATTTGAATTATTTAATTTAAATTTTGAAACATTACAGTTTTTATTTTGTTTTTACATCATCTAAATTTGCCCCAAGAAATTCCTCTCCTGACTTACATGAACTTACATGAGGCTAAATAAAGTGAGTAGAACCAAGAGAACATTGTACACAACAAGAAGATTATGTGGTGATCAACTGTGATGCACGTGGCTCTTTTCAACAATAGGATGATTCAAAGCAATTGCAATAGATTTGTGATGGAGAGAACCATCTGTATCCAGAGAGAGGACTGAATGCGGATCACAACATAGTATTTTCATCTTTTTGTTGTTTGCTTGTGTTTTTTTTCTTTCTTGTTTTTTCTTGATCTGATTTGTGTGTGTGTGTGCAACATGATAATTGTGAAAATATGGTTAAAAGAATTGCACATTTTAAACCTATATTGGATTACTAGTTATCTAGGGGAGAGGGTGGGGAAAAAGGAGGGAGAAAAATTTGGAACACAAAGTTTTGCAAGGGAGAATGCTGAAAACTATCTTTGCATGTATTTTGAAAAATAATGTGTTTTATATATATATATGTATATATATATATATATATATTTATGAGAATTCCTTTCCCCTGACAGGTATATATTTTTTAAATTGTTTTTAAAAAGAAAACCTAGGGGCAGCTAGGTGGCTCAGTGGATAGAGCACCAGCCCTGAAGTCAGGTTGACCTGTGTTCAAATTTGGCCTCAGACACTTAACACTTCCTAGCTATTTGAGCCTGGGCAAGTCACTTAACCCCAGTTGCCTCAGCAAAAAGCTAAACAAAACCCTAAAATCAAACCAACCCTTTGACATTAAAATGCAATGTTCCTCATCTGTGAACCCTCTCCTCCTCTCCAAACATGTCTATAAAGAGTGGGGAGAAGTTCAGTCCCAGGTCTTTTTGGAGGGGACCTTTTCGTTCTTTTAAATTTATCGACGTTACTTTTCCACTTGTTTTGTGGCAGTTATTTTTTCCATTTACGTTGTTGTAGTCAATGTAGAGGCAGCGAGGTGGTATGGTGTAAAGGGCATATTCTACTGATCAAGTGGCTCCCCTGTGAGCCTCCATGGACATTGTTGGAGTTGCAGAGGGGGAGAAGAGAAAAATTCCCTTCTCACCCTTTTCTCTAGGAGTTTCCTCCAAAAAGCTATTCAGCATCTGAACACATCTGAATTCAAACTTTATGATCTCCAGACTTTATGATCCAGAACTAGATCTCCAGAACTAAGCTAAAGGCTTAGCTATTTAAAAGCCTTCAGGGATATGGTTGTTTTTTTCTAAACCAATGGCCAGGTTCCCTTTCTGATTCATCAAGAAATTTGTTTGTGGGGCAGCTAGGTGGTACAATGCATATAGCACCAGCCTTGAAATCAGGAGGACCTGAGTTCAAATCTGGTCTCATACACTTCCTAGCTGTGTGACCCTGGGCAAGTCACTTAACCTCAATTGCCTTAGGAAAAACAAACAAAAATGTATTTCATACAAGAATCAGCAGACTAGCTGCATTTTTATAGTTAATTTAATGCCTCTTTGTTTTTCTCTATTATCAATGAACTCAGAGCAGAGGAGAACCAATCTCCTCATATTCATAGTATCCCCATGAGGGTAGCATTATTAGTCTAATTAGAGAGATGAGACATCTTGCCTAGAATCACCCACCTTATAAAGTGGCAAAAAAAGGTCTTATCCTTTGACCCACGGATTCTACTGCAAAGCATGTATCCCAAGGAGGTCACTGACTTAAAAAAAAAAAAAAAAGACTCCATATACCACAAAATACTTATAGCAGCACTTTTTGCGATAGCAAAGTTGGAAACAAAAGAGATCGTTGGGGAAGTGGCTTAACAAATTGTGGTACATGAATATGATGGAATATTACTGTGCTGGAAGAAATGACAAATATGATGAATACAGAGAAACATGGAAAGATCTCTATAATGATATGAAATCATCAGATCTAGGAAAATAACATTTTCAATGATTGCTGTTCAGCCATTCCCCAACTGATGGCATTCACTCATTTTCCAATTCCTTTCCACTAAAAAAATTGATGATGAAAATGGAAAATGTTCAGAAGAATTGCACATGTTTAACCTACATCCCATTGCTCGCTGTGTTGAGGGAGGGAAAAGGGAGGGGAGAGAGGGAGAAAAAGTTGGAACCCCAAATTTTGCAAAGGTGAATGTTGAAAACTATCTTTGCATGTGTTTGGAAAAAGAAAATACATTAAAAATAACAAAAAGAGTGGCCACAAACATTTTTGCACATATGAATCCTTTTCCATTTTTTATGATCTCTTTGGGATATAGGCCCAGTAGAGACACTGCTGGATCAAAGGGTATGCAGTTTGATAGCCCTTTGGGCATAGTTCCAAATTGCTCTCCTGAATGTTTGGATCAGTTCACAACTCTATCAACAATAATGCTTTGTCAATTTTAAAGAAAATTAATAACAAAAACAATGATGGCTAACTTCACCTCATCCCACACTTTCATTTTCCAGAGGAGAAAGGCCTGGAAACCAGCTTGTCTAGCCTTTCCTGTACTTCCTGAGCCACAGAGCACTTTGGATTTGGAAGTATATTGACAGAGCTCACAAACGCTGATCTGAGGATTGAGAATTGGAAGGACTCAAGACTCAAAAGGGATTCCTAATTTCATCACTGTGAGTATCCCGGCCAACAGAGCATTTGAATTTGGATCCCCATTCTTCCTCAAACCGAGCACAAGAAGTCCATCCAACCTGCTAGGATCCTTCCTCAATTTCCATTGACATTTGGAAGATTCCCTCGGGGAGTGTGGTCTGTCCACTGGTTATTCCTTGCTTTCCCCATAGGAATAGCCCATCCTTTTTGGTTCCATCCATGATGGATCATGAGGCTGGGAACCTTCAGAAGTAAAACTGAGGAAGGCAAACTTGCTTTCCTACCTCGTCTCCACTCCTTCCACGTAACAGATCTTTTTGTCATAAGTTACATGTTTTCATAGTCGATGTTTTAGAGCAGAAGGTATCACCATCCTGGAGATTTTCTTATTTAGGAACAAGGCTTGGGAATGCTGACGTAGCTCAACCCTGAGGCTCAGGGAAATTCTGCGACTTGCTGGAGGTGACACAGCAAATTATTGGGAAGGCTGGCCAGGCTTGGGAAGGGGCTGCCCTTTCACTGTGCTGACTCCATCCCAGCCTATTGCGAAGAAAGGGAGTTTTGTAATTTTACCATGTGCCTGTGGAACAAAGTTGTTGGGCAATGGGTAGGAAGGAAATCTTAGGGAAAAGCAGCAGCTGCAGCCAGCGAGCCACCTTTTTAATTACAGAGCAAAAGCAACCCAAAGAAAAGTCAAGGACTGAGCCTTCCCCCAGCTCTGCCACTGATTTCTGGTGTGTCTCTGGGCACCTCCTTCTCGGTGCCTCAGTTTATCAGGAAAACGAAGGGGCTGGGCTAGCAGAGCTCTAATGGCCAACATTGGTCCCTCCGAGGATCCTCCAGCCGGGTTCCTCCTGGCTTTGCCAATTCCCCTAACACACGAAGGGCACGGGGGCACAAGTGCTGCCCTGCCCTTTGGAGCTCAGGAGCCGCTGGCACTCTGAACACCTGTGTCCTTCCTGTGATTGGACATCTTGGCTAACACCCCCCTCTCCCTTTTTCTTTCCCAGGCCTGGAAACTGGCTCCCTAGACTGTCCACGGCTCAGACTCGAATCAATCAAGAAAACATTTATTAAGAGTCTGTTGTGTGCCAGGCCTGGCCCTGAGATCGTATCCTCGGGGGAAACACGAAAACATTTAGAAATATGAACAAAGCAAGTCTACACAAACACACACATGAACTACAAGGGGAGCCCCGCGGAGGGAAAAGTGGTGTTTGAGCTGGGGCCCCGAGGGCACCTGGGCACAGGGGGTGAGGGGGGTGCCTGTGGGAGGAGCAGCAAGGCCAGATGGGCCGCACTTAATGCCTCCTGAGTTGGAGGCAAGGTGCACAAGGCTCAGCTTTGAACACGAGATCTGTCTTGGACCCTGGAGGTCCCTGAGTGGGGAAATGGCCGGGTCCGACCTGTGCTCCAGGGAGCAGGATGACGGGCGGCCCAGGACACAGAAGCCTAGGGACCGAGGGTCAGGCTGGGCCTTAGTTTGAGCCTTGATCTGTCTGGGAGAGACAATGAGGCTCTCAGCCTGTTTCCCCGACAAGATCCCCTTGGAGCCTTTAAAGCACCTCTTAAAGCACTAACTGCTCTGCCATCATCATCATCATCACTACTGACACGGGGACTTGCGGCCGTCCAGTCAGGGGGAGGACAGCGGGCCTTCCCCTAGCTCCGGGCACACACATGGGGTCCCAGCTGCGTCGGCAGGCCCGGCCTGGCCTCCTTCCACCCTGGGCCAGGACCAAGGCCAAAAGCCGAACCGGTTCTCCCTTGGAGTGTCGGTGCTGAGGGTCAGAGGAGGAAAAGGCTCCTTCGCTGGAAGTTAAGGGGGCGCGGTGAGCCCCGGGGGCCTCTGCTTCTCTTTGGCAGCCCAGGAGGAAATAGGAATTCCCAGGGAGCTCTGTTGTAAGGGGCCAGGGGCAGGCTCCCCATCTCCTGGGCTTGGGATTGACAGGAAGGGGGGGATTGGCGCATGACTCTAGGGGTAGGTGGGCATTGTGTAGGTGCCCGGCAAGGGCAGTGGGAGTGAAGATGGAGGCAATAAGTTGTGCTCTTTGACATTTTCTTTTAGAAATGTTTGGAGACATGAACAGAATCAAATAGCCTGTACTTTATAATCCGGGTTCACCAATTATTCCTAACCACCAGAGAGACAATTATTTTGTAACCATAAATAGCATCCAGGGGGCAATCAGGAGGAGCCTCAGTGGGCATTTTAATCTCTACTTGAATACTTCCAACAAATGTCTCTTCACTCTGTAAACCCTTCAGTCGTGGGGAGCTCATTACCACCAAGGAGGCTCAATCCATTTATAGGCAATTTTTTTATTGCCCTGAAGCAGCCTAGAGCAATGGAATTAGCAGAGATCTTTTGGGATCAAGCTCTTCTATGAAGCTGCCAGTACAGCCTCATGTAAAGTCCCTTCTCTGGGCCCATTTCCCCTCTCTGAACCGAGGGAGTTGGGCTAGATCACTTCTCAGCCCCCTTTCGGATGGTCCTTAGTTCCAAGTTCTATTCTCCAGGGCCAAGCAAAATAAAGCTTTATTAGGACAACTCTCCTGTCTCCTTCTCGGTCTTTTGTTCCTTTGCCTGATGTCCTGACGGCCCGTCTCGGGCCTTCCTCTTTTCATTTTCCTTTGAACAAGCAAGTGTTAAATAACACAACCACAACCATAGCCGACTCCATCCAGTCTGATGCAGAAAAAGATTTATTTTAAGGATGATTTCACTTAACAAAAACCACCACAATGTAACATGATGCAAATAGGGGAGAGGAAATAAACCTGTTGGCTAACTCCAAAAAACTATTTTCCCCTCACCCAGGGTTAATTCCATACAAGTCTAATAGAAATATATATTAAAAAAATAATTACAAAAATAAGCCACGATGGTTTACACAGTGTGTCCTTCAAGCCAGGGTTCTGCAAGGCGGTTCTCGGCCTGGAGGTGGGTTTGGAAGGTCAGCAGGAGCTCTGGGTTCAGCCCCTGCTGCTGGCAGACCGTGGGAGGTCTCGGAGTCGTCCCCCTTTGGAGAGAGGGACAGCAGTCCCCTGTGACATTCGTTCTGTGCACATCACAAACAAGCCAGGGAGGGCAGGGAGGGAGAACATGATTCTGCTGCGTCGGGGACCTTGGCGCCAAGCAGCAGTCTCTGTATTTACAAAGGAGCAAATGGGAAAAGCAGCCATCATCTTTGAGGAACGGAGAGGAAGTCAGAGATCAAGGAGATGACTACTTTTGGGGAGCTCCAGACATCTTGGGAACAAAAATCTCAGGGAGCCTTTGCCACTGTGTTTAAAGTGAAAAAACTTTGGTTTTTGGCCACAGATCCGAATGACTACATATCAATTTCAGTTCTGTAAATATTTACAAAATCCTTGACGAGGAAAATGTGAGAACGACCAAAAGGAGGGGGAAAAAAACTTGTCACCTAAAATCTTAAAAAAATTTTTTCCCATGTTCTTTCTTAAGGCACATAAGACTGTAATAATTGTTTTCCACTGAAAGCTCCCTTGAGGGCAAGGTCAGTGTGTGAGAGCAGGGAGGTGCCCTCCGAGGTTCTGCCCTGCTGTGAGAGGCTCTAGGTGATGATGGGGAACCAAAAAACCTGCCAGACAGCTCAGCTACTGGGGCTCTCTTGGGCTATGGCCAAAAAGCTGCCTCTGAGGACTGGGGAGAAGCCCCTAGCCCTGCTGCTTCCTTCCACTGGTGGCTCTTCCACAAGGCAGCTGTTGAGAGTGCAGTTTTGATTGCATGAGAATCCTACTGCAGAAAACCCTTGCCTGTGCTTCTAGCTCAGTTGTCTGAGAACCTGTTAGTGTCCTGGGCTCGTGGTGAAAGAGATCACAAACAAGCCCAGTTCCTCATTCTGGCCCCAAACCTGAGCCAATAACTGGAAGGAAAAATCAAGGGGAGATGACAAGATTATATTGTGTCCCTGAGAACCCTTCAGCAGCCCCAACATATTATTGGTTAAGAGAAAGGAAACCACAATGAAAACTTGTGAGCGAAAAAGGAAGACCGCCATGCTTCCTGAAAAAGCCTCCAAGGGGAGGAATCTAGTTTCTGGTTTTAAACCTGTGTCGGGACATGGGCTGCAGATCTGCACCAGCGTGCAACGTCCCTACTCTGATGTCAGTAAAAGAACTGTTTTCCCTTTATCCTTTTATTTTTGCTCAAATGTAGAGAGGAAGACCCTCATACTCCCTTCACAAGCCTGAGGAAATGCCTGCCTGCTCTCCACCAATTCACGCACTGATGGGATCTGAATTCATCTGTCTTGGGGGAAGGTTCCTGGTCATGGCAAACTGCTCTCCTGCAATCAAATTCTCACCAATTCAACACAAAACCCCTTGAGCTGCCTGTTATTTGCCTAGGGGGGAGTTAGAGAGCCTTTGAGGGATGGCAGGGGGTTACAAAAAGCAGCCCGAAGAGTGACCAGAGGCCCAGCCTGGGGAGGCACCCCCACCCCAATGGGCCCTCCTCCCAGCAAGTCTAGGGCATGTACCCTTCACCTTGGAAGGGGGAAGATGGGAGATGGTGGAATTCCAAATAATCTTTATGGTTTTTAATGTGGAGTAATTGAAAATCAGGCTCTTCTGCCAACAGGGCCGCATCTGGCTGACTCAGTCTTGCTTAGGTAATCCCAGCTCTCTCCCTCCCTTCCAAAATGAAAGTCATTCTAGGACTCCTGGGGGGTGCCACTGCGTGAGAAAGGGGGAGCCCCATGTGAGGGCCCCAACCCCCGCTTCCTGGAGGGGCCTTCTTTGGAGTCTGTGCCAGGAAAGGAAGGGGGAAAGGACCGGCATGGGGGACCCAGGGAAGAAGCTGAAGCAAATGAGGAGGTGAACCTTCCCGGGGCAGTCACGCTGTCATTAGGGCAGAGGGCTCCCTGGCCAGTGACAGCAAAGTGACGGAGTGAGATGAACGAATACTGGCAGCCAGGCACAAACGTCAGGTGCCAAATGCTAAGGGATGCTCCGGGAGCCTCGTTGGTGGGGGAGCCTGGTCTCTTCCCCCCACCCCCGGATGCTGGGGAGAACAAACGCAAACTTTCAAATCAAAATGAGCAGAAGGTTGGGGCACCCTGGCTGGGCCTGGTGGATGGGGGCCGCGAGCCGCCCTAAGGCCAGTGGCTCCCGGAGGGGTAGCTGGGCACTGTGGGGTATTCGGGCAGGCTGCTGCCCGAGAAGTTGCTGAACTGTGCCTCCCGGCTGGGCGGGTTCTTCCAACTCCCAGTGCTCCACTCATCCTGGGCCTTCTGAAAGCTGCCACCGGAGCCGCGGTAGAACCTGTGCACCTGTGGAAAAACAGGACACATCGCTCAGTGCCGAGAAGCTCTCAGCCTCCACAGGCCACTTGGTGCCAGCTATGTCCTCAGGGCACCAACTCCCAAGGCATCAGGGTGAATTTGGGTGATTTTGTGCAAGAAAAGGAGTTACCCCAAGACAGACTCCGCAAGTGCTTCTTGTACGCAGAGCCCTGGGCTGCTTAGTGTGTGTGAGTGTGCAAAAGTGAGCATGTGTGAGTGTGCATGTGTGACTATTATTCCAATAGACTTTCTGTATCCAGAAAGAGAACTCTGGACACTAACCGTGGATCAAAGTATAATATTTTCACCTTTTTTGTTTGCTTGCCTATATTTTTCTTTCTCATTTTCCCTCCTTTTGATCTGATTTTTCTTGTGCAGAATGATAAATGTAGAAATATGTTTAGAAGAATTGCACCCATATTGGATTTCTTGGAGAGGGGAGGTAGAGGAGGAGGGGGAAAAGTTTGGAACAGAAGGTTTTGCAAGGATGAATGTTGAAAATTATCTTTGCATTTATTTGGAAAAAATAAAGAGCTATTATTAAAAAAATTAAAGCTTTCCCACTACAAAAAAAGAGATATACAGAAAAATGAAAGGAAATGCAGCTAACAGAGAAGGAATATTGAAGAATATAATTGCTCTGAAAGAATGCCAGTGCTAAAGCTCTGGACAAACTTTTCAGAGGCTGGACTAGAAGCAAGAGAACAAAGAAAAGTTAGGAGCAATGAATTAATAGGGGATGAAGAAAAGGCAGAACTGCCCAACTCCTTTTCTGCTTCTCTTTTTCCCTAACAAGGAGAATTATCTTCAGGACCAAAAGTGGTTAACAAAAAACAAAGTCAAGAGAAGTAAGGAGAAACTCACTGAGGAGAGCTGGTCACCAGGCCCTAATAAAACATATTCCAGAGTAAGGGAGCGCATAGGGCCTACAGAAAGTCTGGTAGGAGACCCAACATCCTCCCCAAAGTGCTCAGAGATAAAACTGCTAGGAGGAAAACAAACAGGTGTCAGATGGAGAAAATACATCAGTGCCAGAGGAAGCACCACAGCAGGACCCTGACAGCTCAGGGCCCTCACAAAAGCAAAAGCCATCTCAGGGAGAAGAAAATGTTACAAGCTGGCAAAAGAGAGCTCAAATTACCTTAATGCCTACAAAGACAAGTGAGAGTGAACTTTAACAGGTACTGATCCATAACCTTTCTCATCTTCGGCCATTCTTTAAAGAATAGTCTCCAAATGCAAATTAAGACAACTCTGAGATAACCACTACACACCTGTCAGATTGGCTAAAATGACAGGAAATGATAATGATGAATGTTGGAGGGGATGTGGGAAAACTGGGACACTAATACATTGTTGGTGGAACTGTGAACGGATCCAGCCATTCTGGAGAGCAATTTGGAACTATGCTCAAAAAGTTATCAAACTATGCATACCCTTTGACCCAGCAGTGTTTCTACTGGGCTTATATCCCAAAGAAATCTTAAAGGAAGGAAAGGGCTCCAAATATACAAGAATGTTTGTGGCAGCCCTTTTTTGTAGTGGCTAGAAACAGGAAACTGAATGGATGCCCATCAATTGGAGAGTGGCTGAACAAATTATGGTATATGAATGTTATGGAATATTATTGTTCTGTAAGAAATGACCAACAGGAGGATTTCAGAGAGGCCTGGAGAGACTTGCATGAACTGATGCTGAGTGAAATCAGCAGAACCAGGAGAACATTATACACAGCAACAAGACTATACGATGATCAATTTTGATGGACATTGTTCTCTTCAACAATGATGTGATTCAAACCAGTTGTTCTGCGATGAAGATAGTCATATGCATCCGGGGAGAGGCCTGTGGGAACTGAGAGTGAACCACAACACAGCATTTTGGCGCTTTCTGTGAATATTTCCATGCATTCTGTTTTCCTTCTTAGGTTGTTTTTTTTCTTCTTCTCTTTCTGGATCTGATGTTTCTTGTACAGTAAGATAACTGTATAGATAGGTATACATGTATTGTATTTGTCATATAATTTGTCCTATCTAGCATGTATTGGATTACCTGCTATCTAGGGGTGGGGGGTGGGGGGGAGGAAAGGAAAAGCTTGGGAAAAAGAAAGTTTTTTTGCAAAGGTCAATGTTGAAAGGTCACTCATGTGTTTTGTAAATAAAAAGCTTTATTAAAAAAAAAAAAAAAAAAAAAGAAATGACCAGCAGGACGATTTCAGAGAGGCCTGGAGAGACTTGCATGAACTGATGCTGAGTGAGATGAGCAGAACCAGGAGATCATTATACACGGCAACCACAAGACTATATGATGATCGATTCTGATGGACATGGCTCTCTGAAACAATGAGATGTTTCAAACCAGTTCCAATTGTTCAGTGAAGAAAGCCATATACACCCAGAGAGAGGGATGTGAAATGTGGACCACAACATAACATTTTCATGTTCTCTATTGAGGTTTGCTTGCATTGTGTTTCCTTTCTCTGATTTTTCTTTCTTGTAGATACGATTTTTCTTGCACAACAATGATAAGTGTGGAAATATGTATACATATATTCAATATGTCAAGTATTTTATCATAATTAACATGTAGTGGACTTCCTGCCATCTAGGGGAGGGGTGGGGAGTAGGGAGGAAAAATTTGTAACAGAAAGCTTCTTAAGGGTCAATGTTGAAGAATTACCCATACATATGTTATGCAAATAAAAAGTTTTAATAAAAAAAAATAAAGAATAGTCTCCATAGAAATTGTGGGCATCCCTGGACAGAAGCACTTTGAGCAGGCCAGACAAGCCAGCCATTTGTCTGCAGGGCTCCCCTGTCCAGAGCAACACGAGGGCCCAATGTCTGTGGCTCAGAAAATAAAACCTTGAGCCCTGGGTTCAGGACCTAAAGACACCACTTTAGAGTCAACAGGGCTCTTCCACGCAAGAGACACGAGTCTTTCCTAAGTGCAGCCTTAGGAAGAATTCTGTTCAATGATCCCTGAGCCACTGTCCATCAAATCCTGCACCAGGAAAGCAGAACATGCTTGTGTAGGGTCCAGGGGAAAATGGCGAGATCCTCCTCCTGGGAGCCAGTTTGACCCAGGATGTCTTCAAACATCTTGGGACTTCCTTGATGGGAACTTGATTAAGTGAAAGAGCCTGACTGACCTAGCAATATCCAGAGGACAGCCTCCAAAACACACCAGGCCATCCTGTCCATGGAGTGACTACACGAACACGGGCCCTGCCTCTGGACAATGATGTGGGCAGAGAAAAAGGAAGAAGATTCAATAGAAAGGACTTATGTGGGAAACTTGTGGTGCTTTTATGAAAGCCAGGCTGCTCCCCAGCCCAGCAACCTGCCATTTTCAGACAAATGTTCTCTGGAAAATACTATATGGTTGTAAATCTTGGAACACAATCTCCAAGGAATCCAAGTTGCTAGTGACCCAAAGGGCAATACAGAGATGTGAGGTGGCTCAACTGGGGAATGGCCGAACAAGCTGTGGTATGTGATTGTGCTGCAGTATTACTGTGCTATAAGAAATGATGAGGGAGGTAGTTTCAGAAAAACCAGGGAAGGTTTACATGAACTGATGCCAAGTGAAGTGAGCAGAACCAGATACACTCTAACAGCAATACTGAAACAATGATCAAATGTGAGGGACTTAGCTGCTCTAATCAATACGATTCAAAACAATTCCAAAGTACTCCTGATGACAAATGCTATTCACTTCTAAAGAGAAATGATGAGCTCTGAGTGCCAATTGAAGTATGATTATTTTTAACTTTCTTTCTTTTCCTTGCTTTATTTTTTGGCAGCACAGTTAGCATGGAAATATGTTTTGCGTGATTTCACACGAATAATCAACATTGTATTGCTTGTTTTCTCCAAGGATAAGGCAGGAGGGAAGAAGGGAGAGAGAATTTGGAACTCGATTTTTTTTTTTAAATATTCCCCAATGATTTTTTTTTTAAATTAAAACTTTTTATTTACAAAACATATGTATGGGTAATTCTTCAACATTAACCCTTACAAAGCTTTCTGTTACAAATTTTTCCCCCCAACTCCCCACCCCTCCCCTAGATGGCAGGAAATCCACTATGTGTTAATTATGTTAAAATACTTGACAAATCGCATATATGTATACATATTTCCATTTATCATTGTTGTGCAAGAAAAATTGTATCTACAAGAAAAAAAAAATCTGAGAAAGGAAACAATGCAAGCAAACATCAATCGAGAGCATGAAAATTGGAACTCCAAATTAAAAAAAATGTTAAAAATCAAGAATAGATTAAAAAAAAAAATCACAGTAAACACAAGAAAACTGCAGGGAGGAGCAGTGGATCCTGCCCACACCAGATTCCTTAGCCTCTCTGTGTCTCAGTTTCCTCATCTGTAAAATGAGGGAGCTGGATGAGATGGCCCCTGCAGTCCCTTCCAGGTCTAAATCTATGAGGGCATACACGCCATGTCCCCTGCTCTTCTCGACTTTGGGGAAGGCCTCTGGCAGGGAGGCAGGGCCTCTGTGGAGGAACACTGAAGAACCCAAGCGGGAATCTGGCAAGGGCAGAAGTTTGCACCCTTCCTCCCTCTGGTGGGGCCTGAAAGCCACAGGGACAGCCGAAGACTTACCCTCACAAGGAGCACACACATGATGGCGGCCGAGAGGGTGAACATGATGGCTGGGAAGAGCATGAACACAGCGGCCGCAGCATTGGTCTGGAAGAAGAAGATCGCTGACCACCAGCCGCTGAAAGGGAGAACAGGAGGAGGGCATGAGTAGGGGGCCGGGTCTGGTGCTCCTGTCCTGCAGGGCGTTGTGGGTGCAGCATGGAAGGGGACACATGGGAAGCTCTACCCCCAGCCTTGTGACCCACACCATGAGGGCTCTGTTACACGCCCTGGCCTCTGAAGGCCTGTGTCCAGCCACCCATACAGACACCTCCAGCCAGAGCTGAACGAATTGGACCAGTCATACCTATGGAGTGAGAGGGAGAGACTCCATAAAGAGGCAGAACAGGAAGGAAGGAAACAAGCATTTAAGAGCCTGCTATGTGCTGTACACTGTACAAATATGCTTGATCCTGACAACAGCCCCCATTTTATGGTTGGGAAACTGAAACAAAGGTTAAATGATTCTCCAGGGTCACACAGATATTAAGTGTCTGAGGCTGGATTTGAACTCATCTTTTGACTCCAGGCCCAGTATTTTACCCTATGTACTACCTAGCTGTCTCCAGGATGATATTTGCCCTAGGGCTGTATTACAGGCTTGAATGAGGCAGCAAGGACTTAAAAATAGCCAAGAAATCTGTTTTTAAGAAAAAAGATCATTCTCTAATTGACAGTTAAAAAAAAAATGAAGAGATTCACTTATGGAAGAAAATCCAAGTCACTGAAATATGAATAAATGCTACAAATCACTAATAATTAGAGAAATGCAAATCAAAAGCAATTCCGAAATTCCATCTAATTGGAATTCTATATTCATCTAACTGATGAGGAAAAAATGGGAAAATGACAAAGGCTGAAGGGGCTTCAGGAAAACAGGCCCATTAATACATTGCTAGGGAGCCATATAGTCGCTCTGTTAGCCAATCGGCAATTCCAGAAAGCTGGATGACACAGCACAGAGAGCATGAGTCAGGAAAACCTGAATTCAAACCCAGTCTCAGACACTGATTAACTGTATGACCCCGGGCAACTTGCTTAACCTAGTTTGTCTTGGGTTTCTTACCTCTAAAATGAGGGTAATGATGGCTTTTACCTCCCAAGGTTATTATGAGAACCAAATAAGATGATATTTGTAAAGCATTTTGGACAGTGCTTGGCACACAGTGGATGCTTTCTAAATGTTCCCTATGATTTTGAACTCTGACCTTCAAATCACTGTGTGTATCTTTTGATCCAGCTATATATTAACGCTAGGTTTATATAAAATACCAAACAGATCAAAGGAAGGAAGAAAAGGATCCATGTATATAAAAATATTTGTTGTAGTTCTTTTTGTGGTGGGAAGAACTGGAAATTTCCCCATCTTTTGGGGGTAGGGCTAAATAATTAAAGGCACATGAATGCAAAAAGAATACTATCTTGGGCTGTAAGATGATAAAAGGGTTTCAGAGAAATGTGAGAAGAATTGTGTGAAATGATATAGATTGAAATGAACAGAACCAAGAGAACAATTTATATAGTACGATACTGTAAAGATAATGTAAAACTTTAAGAACTTTAATCAATGCTATAATCAACTATGATTCCAGGACAGATATTGAAGCTGGCTGTTTTTCTGACAGAGGGGAGATGGGCATTTTGGAAAGATAGGGCTAATGGGGAATTTATGTGGCTTGAGTACACGTATTTATTACAAGGGTTTGTTTCTTCTTTCTAGGGGAGAAGGGGAAGGTGAGAAGACAAAAATAATAGATTTTAAATTAAAATGCTGAAAGTTAGGAAGAACAATCTTGAATTATTGTAGATATGATCCAAGGCAATTCACCCAGTCTTTTTAGGGCCTGGTTTCGCCATCTATAAAATGTAGGCCCTAATGGTAAGCCATCTGCCTCAGTGTGAGGCATTATGAGACAAGTACTTTGTTTTGTTTTAGAATTTTTTTATTCTTAACTTAATACCAATCTCTGTTCTTCCACCTGCACTTCCATATACATAACAGAACAGAAGAAGAGGAGGGTGGATAAAATAAGGAATCTGTCATGTACAGCTTGCTTCTCTTTTAAAATACAAAATAAATTCAATGTGTAACTTTTCAAGCTGAAACAAGTACTCTATATACTGTGAAGTGTTCTAAGAATCGGAGTTATGATGATTACAGTGGAGGAACAGCAGGAGAAGAGAGAGAAGAGAGAGCTGGGGGCCTGCCATTCCTGCCATCACTAAGCTAGGACTGTTTGTGGCCATGCTGGTAGCACAGGCCTGGGATTGTGTCCTTGATTCTGGTGGAGGAGCACTAAGCCACAGAAGAGCACCACTGATCTGGCACCTCCCTAGTCCAGTACCAATGTGGGAAGCACCTTCAGGCTACCTGAGGAGGGCCAAACAAAGCAGGTCAAAGCTTCCGTGCCCATCAGTCGTGGGATCGGCCCTCAAGAGGTTCTGCCCTTTTACCTGGGAAGACAGGGAGACTCAGTCTCCAAAAAGGAGCCTCTGGCTGCAGGCTGGCGGCTAGCTGATGTTGGCTAGTTGGCCCCAATTCCACCCACAGTCCCAAACTCCATCTACACTGCCAGCAATAACAGGAACTACTGATTCATCTTCATTTGAAAATTTTACATTTGGCAAAAGGTTTGGATTCCCACTCAATAAAAGCTACCTTTTAAGTGAATCCCATAAATGAGCAGCCGGCCTCCTGAGTCCTAATAAGATAGATTTCATTTATTACTTTAATTCAGACTCAAAAGATGACTTCATTCAGAGCTCCCTGAATAGGCCTGCAATAAAGGCCCAGTGAATCAACTGCAAACTGTCATTTAAATGAGTAATGACGGCCGGCTCTAATCGGGGTTGGACGTGCAGACATTGTTCTCAGAGCCAACTGCTTCCACTACCACAGGAGAACAGAGCAGAGATGGAGGCCACCGCCTGCTCCTCTGATCACCAGGATGTAGGCTGGGCTAGCCTGTCCCATAGAACGACTTCATCCTTCACTCCAAGAGACCCAAGTTCTTCGGTGGTTTGCTTGTTTTTCACCTGAGGGGCTGTGGACAAGCTCTGTCCACTCATCCACTGCTCAAAGGCAGATGAGCCACTGCTCCCAGACTCTGCCCACTGGCCACACTGAAGAGCCGGCTCTCCCTTCCGACCCCCAATAATGCTTGCAAGCCCAAGGGGCCGCCTGCCTTGGTCCTGCAGAGTAGTGGCCTCCTCCTAATCTTTATAAGGTTTTGCTCTCTTCATTCTCTGGGTCCCCGTAGCTTCCATGAGCCCCCCTCAGCCTGGGGGCTCTCCCCATTCCCCCACAGCCTGGCAGGTCACAGTGGCCAAACTTCTGGAGGCAGCCCTCGGTGACAGAGAAGTGATGGCCTGCAAGTCTGTCCTGAGAGCCAGGATGGAGGGTACCCCGTCCCCAGCTGAGCCACCTCTCAGGACTTTTGGGATGCTGCCTGTTCTTCAGCAAGACTCTCATCATCCTGCTCACTTCTGCCTGGCTGCCTTGGTTGTCCTGCTGGTTCCCAGCCTCCCCTGACCAGCAGAGCACCGCCCCCCCCAGCCTGCCCAAGTTCTACCAGGCCTGGGGATCAGGCGGCTGCATTTGGCAGGGAGGCCCTGGACAAGCCAATCACGAACCAGTCTCCTCAATCTTAAGGGGGGCGTGGCTCCTCCACTTGCTCTAGAATCAAAGGTTCCACTCTGGGACCAGGGCTCTGGCGGGTGACTCCTTCCTGCTAATGACTGACATCAGGTGCGTGTGCTCCCCCATTCTATCTTGGAGGGCAAGAATCAGGTCCAACTGTTATCCCAGGTAAGGTCCTGGCTAGGACTCCAACCTCCACTTCACCTGATTTCTATACATGATGTTTAGAGAGTGGAAGCTCTCTGAGGGCACAGCTGGCTTGCTTGGGCTCATATCCTCAGTGCTTTTCTGTGGCTCACACATTCCTTCTTGGTCGCATTCACAATCTGAAAGTTGAGACTCATGACACGATCTTTCTTCCTCATAGCAGAAACTCAATACTACATTTGTGGGATAAAATGGAAGGACTCCTCCATGGAAAACAGCCTTTGGACAGTTTTTAGAACCTCTTGTTTTTTGTCTGGTACTGTGGTTATTCATGCCCTTGTTTTCTTTTCCCTAAATAGGATGTGAGCCTCTTAAAAGCAAGAACTAGATTTTTAAAAAGTGCAATTTAACAGGATAAATGTAAAACCTTAAACTTGGGGTTAGAACACCCCCTACTTCAGTACACAATAGAGAAGGAATGGCTAGATGACAGATGCAGGGACTTCAGTGAATTGTAAGCCCAAGCTTGGTGCTCCAAAGCAGCAATCTCAGGCTATAATTAGGGGGTGGGGAGAGGGATGAGTGAAGGTGCAGCCAGAGCTGGGAAGGGTGGCCGTGTCATCAGGAGGGAATGGAAGGAAGAGGAAGAAAAAGGGTGGGTACTGATGGAGCGAGCACCCCAAAGACGTGACATCCCCACTGGAGTTCGCCCTAGTAAGACTGTGCCTGGAATTTTGGGTTTAATCTTGAACACATCAGGAAGCTCTGACCTGAACTATATCTAGGTGGACAACGCAAGACCTTGCCATATAGAGATGGGGTGAAGGAATGGAGGAGAGTTCATCTGGAGAAGACTAATGTGTGTGTGTGGGGGGGGAGATGGGAATGGGAGTCAGTTTTCTCTGGGCAATTGGGAAAGTTGTTTTGGAGAAGGAGGCTTGGACTTTCTCTGCTTGGCCCCAGTGGGCAGAACAGGAACAAGGAAGAGAACAGACAGGAAAATTTCCAGAGAGCTTTCTCAAATGAAACATGGTTCCCATAAACAGGAAGACTTGAAGGAAAGGCTAGTGATGACCACCTGCCCAGGGAAACTACATTTTAGAATAAAAAACTTTTGAGGCTTCTTTCTCTAGGTTTCTTGTTCATCTATCTCATTTCCATTGAGAAATCTAAGCAGTGTCTCATACACAGTGTGCCTACTGAATGAACAAAACAAAGTGTTGTTATATTCCAAATGGTCAAGAATAAGGTAAGGAGGAACAGCAATTTGAGCTCTGAATTTGAGATATGTTCCACTTCCTAACTCGCAGCCCAGTTTTATATCTAAAATCCTACTTCTCTCATAGTCTTCCTAAGAAAGAGGCCCAGGTGTGACTCAGTTTTTTAATAGCTATGAGAGTGCAGTATAGTAGAAAGAGGAAGTCTTGGGTTTTAGTCTGGCCTCTGACACATTGCTTTGTAGGCAGTTGGTCAATAATCATTTATGAAGTGTTTACTGTGAGTTAGGCTCTGTAAGTGCTAAGAATACAGAGAGATGCAAAGGCAGAGACAGTGCCTGCCCTCTTGAAGCTTCCATTCTAGTGTATGGAAGGTAACATATAAGGAAGAGTGCGACAGGGATTTGGTGGTGAAGTCCAGAGAGTTAGAAACAGATGGCTGGCCTGGGCTCCTCCCCATATGGAGGTCCTAGATAAGAATCTCAGGTGCTAAAGAAGTTCCAGGACCTCTTGCTGAGGCACAGAGGTAAAATCTGGAGAGTGAGGGTGTAGTCTCTCAATGTACTTTCAACTTTTTTTTTGGGGGGGGGGAGAGAGAGGGGAAGGAGAGAGATTCTCTCTTAAAAAAAAATTCTATCTTGTAGTGAAAGAGAGTAAAGCCAAACTTTCCCAGCTGATAAGCACTGAAGTCAGTTCCTACCCTCTGCCTCCTGAGGCAGCCGGAGGGCTCTCCACTCCCAGAGGCTCTCCAAACTGGCACTGCGCTTCATTCAGACACCCACCTGGCTTAGCACCCTGATTGCTCAGAAAACTCCTGAATTCATGTAATCCACCAGCCTCAGCCTCTTCAGGAGCAGGGTTCAATGGCTTGTGCCATCATGTCCAGTGCCCCTGTACTTCTTTAAGACTCCAAGTCATAGACTAGTTGCCCATTCACAAAGGTAAAAGGAGCACACACTAAAAGGTAAAAGGATGAAATTACAAATCTTTCTCCCCCTCCCCCAAAGAATTTTTATCTGGGAAATCAAGCTGCTATGCTTTTGTAGTCACTGCTGTATGATAAATATCACTTGCTGGCAAAATGGAAAATGCCAGAGAAATTTGATGTTTTAGTCTTCAAACAACAGTCTTAAATTAAGTGCCTACTATGTGCCAGGAGCTGAGGGTACAAGGTCAAAAATTAAAGTCCCTTTCCTTCATGGAGCTTACATTCTGATGAGGAGACAACATGTACCCATGTAAACATATCAAATAAATGAGGTAATCTGGGGTGGGGGGAGGTACTAGGTCAGGACCTCTGTTTCCTCTTCTAGTAACAGGAGGGGAAGTGGACTAGCTATGTTCTGAGGTCCCCTCCATCCCTAAGATCCTATGATCAAACACAAGAATCCTTTAAAGGTATCCAGTTATAGGCAAGAGGAATCTTGGGAGCAGTCCAGGTCACTGTGGATCACAGGTCCTTTAAGGCTATTTTCTCTAACAAGATCAGCAGAGCCCCAGCAGAAAGCATGGCTCAATGCAGGACTCCATGGCCTCAAGGTCATTAGGATATGGCAAGTCAGCACTGTTCTGGAAAACAGCACAGATCCCTCCCCAAAAAGGAGCTTCTTCAGGGAGCTAATGGTCAGAGCTACCCTGTGGGATGCACAAAGAAAGGAGGTATAATGTATTTCATCTTATAAGTCATAAAAATCAACAAGCCCCTAAACCTTGGAGATGACCTGTGGGGCTGCTCCCCAGACCACGACAATGTACAGGATAACTGCCTCTTGGTTGGGGTGAGTTTCCCTCTGATCTCCCTTCCATTCTCCCTGTGGATTTAACTCATTCTCATCTCAGTTTCTCTTACTTGACAGGTCTCACCACCCTGAGCAGAAGGGGTAAAGCTGAAGGTGGCCCAGAGGTCCTAAGACCAAACACTTCAACTTGCAGGCTGCTCCAAGTGAGGGGCCCAGACCTGAAATCTAGTCCCCGGGTAACTCGACTGAAAACCAAAGGGCCGCCCTTGCCCCAGCCATAGGCGATTCAAAGGATGGATTCAGGGGCTGACAGGCAGGCAGGGCTCCCCACAGGAAGCTCCTCCCCTCCCTCTAGTGGCCTCTTTCTCAATAGCCAGTCTTCTGAGCAGGCGCCCTTCAGTGGGAATCAAGCCTTCCTCCCTGGCTGAGCAGGAGGGCAAACACAAGGTCGGGGGGCAGAGGGCACCGCAGAGAAGCCCGCTGCATCCCCCTCATTGGGCAGAGAGCACCAGCAGCTCAGTGGCCCTTGCACAGGCCTGGCTGGAGCCCCCAGGAGGCATCCCAGACTCTGTCCTGGGGCCCAGGCCGGGCTCCTGCCCTAGAGAACACCTGGCAGCCCCTCTGTGTGTCCTGAACCCCAGTACCGTGCTGGGGCTGGCAAGACACAAAGGAGATGCTGTCGCACCAGTTTTACTGGGGAGAAAACAGGGCCTGAAACCCATTGTGGGGCCAGGAAAGGGCCAAAGGGCTGGAGGCCTGCAACTGAAGGCTGGGGTAACCCCAGAGCAGGCACACCGGCTCATTCCTGTAAGCTCCACTGGACCATCTGTACCTCTACCCAATCCATGAGGGGAAGTCTTGTGGGCTGGGCTTGCTGGTTACAGCTGACAGACTGCTGACTGTCATGGCTCAGGGTGCCCTAGTCTCTGTGAGCCCATGCAGCAATTTGCCATCTCCTTCTGCAGCTCATCTGACAGAGTGAGGAAAGCAGGGGGAAGTGACTTGTCCAGGGTCACTTGGCTGGTCAGTGTCCGAAGCCGGATTTGGTCGCAGGAAGATGAGTCTTCCTGCCTCCAGGACTGTCTCTCTCCACTGTCACCCAGCTGCTCCTGGATTGTTGTTTAGCAGCAAACAGAGCTTTATGATGTTTACCCCCAGGCAGGTGTAGGTTATGATCATCTACAATCCAATGACATCTCTTTTCTGCTGTGCTGACTGTTATTTGGATATTAAATTCTTACTCAAATTTCCATACATTCGGGTCTTTTCCCCTTCAACAAAAACAGAAGCTCCCAAGGGAGAGGGCCAATCCTAAATACCCATGCATCTCCTTGTGAGGTCTGGGAGGCCTTGCCTGCAGCCCTGGCCAAAGCACTGGTCCCCCTTCTCTCCAAACACAGACACTGATCCTGGAGAGGAGGGTAGAATATTCCCAGTTAGCCAAGCGCCCATTCCAGACTCTCCTTTTGCTGTGACCAACTCCTCCTCAGAAGTCCACGCCATGAACATTTTGCACCTTCTTCAGACTCTGATGGCCGTTGTACGCTTCCTCAGTCAAACCTTCTTTAACTCCTTCCTGACCCACCTGCTCCTTCGCTCTTGTCTATTTCTACGCCTGTTTCTCCACCCAAACCCTCCCAGACCTTCATCCCTTCAGCTCTCCCCTTTCTCAGCCAAACTCTGTCCTTCCCTCCTGGATCCTTTCTCCTCTCTGGGATTTTGTGACATCACCCTCTCCAGAGAGGGCACCAGGGTACAGAGTGCCAGGCTGGAGTCAGGAAGACCCTTCTTCCCGAATTCAAGCCACCTCACGCTGTTGCCTCAGCTTCCTTATCCATAAAATGAGCCGGAGAAGGGAATGGCAAGCCACCGCACTGTCTTTTCTAGGAGAACCCCAAAGGGGTCGGGAAGAGTTGGAAATGACAGAAAGGCCACACTTCCTGTCTCCTGGTTCTGAAGCGGGCACTCCCTCCGGCTCTTCCCTACGCGCCCTCTCTCATTTGGTGACCGTATCAGCTTTCATCTCCAGACAGATGACTCAGGCTGATCTAGCCACTTACATCTCCTCCTGCTTCCATCACAGCTCACCTTTGGCTCACTTCAAGGTAAATGTCCCACAGATGTCACACGCGCCCTGAACGACACAGCTTCCGTGTTTCTGCTGAAGGCACCAACCCAGCTCTGCAACAACCACCTGCTAAATCTTTCCATTTCTCTTGCCCCACGTCTCTCCCCTCCCACAGCTGCCCCTCTAGCACAGGCCCCACAGCCTCTGGTCTAATGACCAGTAGACTCCCGTCCCTGTCTCCAATCTCTCAGCAAAGTCATTTTCTTTAAGTGCAGATCTGATGTCACTCCTGGACTTCATAAACTCCCTTGACTTCCCATTGTCTGTAGGATTAACCATAAACTTGTTTTGCTTTTAAAGCCAAAGGCAGCCCGGCTCCACCAAGCTTTCCAGCTCCTCAGGCTTCCTTACATATTGCGACTCCTCCCAGATTCGGTGATCCAGCCACAGGAGCCTCTGTTCCTCACTCAGAACTTCAACTCTCATCTCCACACCTTTGCCCCGGCCATTCCTCACGCCAGAATCACCTTTCTCACAGAATCCCTTTCTTCCTCCAAGGCACGGCACAAGCACCACCTTTTATCGGAAGTTTTTCTCCCTTCAAACTACCAACCCTGTAACTAGGTATGAGATATAAATCTAGA
This sequence comes from Myrmecobius fasciatus, assembly GCA_023553655.1. NCBI lineage: Eukaryota > Metazoa > Chordata > Mammalia > Dasyuromorphia > Myrmecobiidae > Myrmecobius > Myrmecobius fasciatus. The sequence continues at coordinate 74,085 of JAJPUD010009409.1, forward strand.
AAAAAGAGAATAAATCTAAAGCGTATGGACTATCTCCCCTCATTACAAGGTTAGCTCCTTGAGGAAGACATTGCTTCTTCCTGGTAGATGCTTAATAAAGGTACACTGCCTGACTGCCTCTCAGAATTAATGTCAAGCACGTACCTTGTTCTAACAGGATATGAAAAGCACAAAGAAAAATATAGATGGATAGATGAGGCCTGTGCCTGTCTCTGGTCTAGCCATATTGTATCCTTACTATTATTGGAATAATCAACTACAAAATTCACACTATTATGGCTACTTTCTAAAAAATTTTTTGATAAAGTTTTTTTTCCAAACATTATTTATAAATATAAAAATTTATGGAAAATTATTTAAAAAAAAAAAAGCCCCTTACTTACAACTATCCTATGAGAAATAATACACCAGGCACTGGGCCAAATACTTTTTTTTTTTTTTTACTTTTTGCTGAGGCAATTGAGGTTAAGTGACTTGCTCAGGGTCACACAGCTAGGGAATGTTAAGTGTCTGAGACCAGATTTGAACTCAGGTCTTCCTGACTTCAGGGCTGGTACTCTATCCACTGCGCCACCTAGCTGCCCCGGGCCAAATACTTTTTAATTATTACCTCTCTTGAACCTTACAACAACCCTGGGAAGTATTATAATTCCCATTTTATAGTTGAGAAAACTGAGGCAGGCAGAGGGGACATGATTTGCCCAGAGTCAGTGTGAGAAGCTGGACTGAACTCAAATTTTCCTGATGAGGCCCAGCACCAGGCTGCCTCTATGACTCCCAATCTCTTTATTGCGGTGCCTCAAAAGCTACAATTGTGTCAGTAAGAGTGATCCTCCACGGAAGCAGACAAGAACCCTAAGCTTGCCAAACATGTTGTGCACAGAAAAGGGCACACCGGTCAGGCCCAGCCACCATCGTGCCGATAAGCGACAGAGGCTGAGAGAAGGAACGTGTCCATGGCGACTGATGCAGCAGAGGGGCTGTGCTGACCTGGCCTCCGAACCAATCTTTCCCTTCACAATACTGCCTCCGTGAGCCTCCCCCCAGATCAGGAGTTATCTTGTCTCCTCTAAGGAGCAGGGACTGTCTCCCTGTTCCAGCCCTCCTGTGAGGAGCCCATGACTCGGGTGGACAGACACCTGGCTCCTCAATGTCCACCCAGAGCTAAGCACAATGAATACTA